>BPVZ01000054.1:544696-557661 GCA_020521535.1 Rubroshorea leprosula | reverse complement strand
GCGAAAGCATTAAGGTAGACGCAGCCACAGCTTTATCCTAGTATAGATCTTAAGAAGCCTTAAAAACTAAAATCAATATTATCAGAAATTACTGAGTAACGTTGATATCAGAAATAGAGAAATGGTCCCTAGGATACAAAAACATGCAGCACGAAACATAGAACAAGGTAATAGAGATTCAATTATCAGAAGTCTGATAATGAACATACATCCAGAGCAAAAGCTGAAAAACAAGACCACACAGCTACATCAAAAGCATTAAGGAAAACGCACACACATCTTTATCCTAGTATTCCTCTCCTTCATCATCCTCTCCCTCGGCAGACTCTGCACCAACCTCCTCATAATCCTTCTCCAAAGCAGCAAGATCCTCACGGGCCTCTGAGAACTCTCCTTCCTCCATGCCCTCACCAACATACCAATGCACAAAGGCACGCTTAGCATACATCAGATCAAACTTGTGATCAATGCGGGAGAACACTTCTGCAACACTAGTTGAATTAGAGATCATGCAGACAGCCCTCTGCACCTTGGCAAGATCACCTCCTGGAACAACAGTTGGTGGCTGATAGTTGATGCCACACTTGAATCCAGTAGGGCACCAGTCAACAAACTGGATTGTGCGCTTGGTCTTGATGGTGGCCACAGCTGCATTCACATCCTTGGGCACAACATCACCTCGATACATGAGACAGCAAGCCATGTATTTGCCATGGCGTGGATCACATTTGGCCATCATGGATGAAGGCTCAAAAGCACTGTTGGTGATCTCAGCAACTGAGAGCTGCTCATGATAGGCCTTCTCTGCAGAAATGACAGGGGCATAGGAGGAAAGCATGAAATGGATTCTTGGGTATGGAACCAGGTTGGTCTGGAACTCAGTCACATCCACATTCAGGGCTCCATCAAACCTCAGAGAGGCAGTGAGAGATGAGATGACCTGAAAAATGCAAGCCAAAGATCAGTAATATAAGAAACTTATGCTTAATATAATCTAATTGGAAAGGAACCATATCTATTAATTACCTGAGAGACAAGACGATTAAGATTGGTATAAGTGGGGCGTTCAATGTCTAGGGAGCGCTTGCAAATGTCATATATGGCTTCATTGTCAAGCAGCACGGCAACATCAGTGTGCTCAAGGAGGGAATGAGTTGAAAGGACGCTGTTGTAAGGCTCAACAACAGATGTGGAGACCTGAGGAGAGGGATAAACAGTGAAACCTAGCTTTGATTTCTTGCCATAGTCAACAGAGAGACGCTCCAACAGAAGAGACCCTAAACCAGACCCAGTACCACCTCCAACCGCATTGAAAACCAAGAATCCTTGGAGGCCAGTGCAGTTGTCAGCAAGCTTTCTGATACGGTCCAGGCAGAGATCAACAATTTCCTTACCAACTAGTACATTGAAAAGTAGATATTAGAACTCAGATAAAGTGGATATCCAATCCAGACCAACATTAAAATAACAAAGACAGTGATAGTTACTGGTATAGTGGCCACGAGCAAAGTTGTTGGCAGCATCTTCCTTGCCACTGATAAGTTGCTCAGGGTGGAAAAGTTGGCGATATGTTCCAGTCCTCACTTCATCAATCACGGTAGGCTCAAGATCAACAAACACAGCACGAGGGACATGTTTCCCAGCACCAGTTTCACTGAAAAAGGTGTTGAAGGCATCATCTCCTCCACCAACGGTCTTATCACTTGGCATCTGGCCATCAGGCTGAGAGAGAAAAATCCAACAAACAGTCAAAAATTTGATCTCATATTGAAAAACCTAGAAAGCTCAATCATACAGCGAAATTAAGGTATGGAAGCTAAGGCTACGCTAAATGTCAACAAGAAACAATATCAAATTAAATCCTAATAATAGCTAAACCAGATCTAAAACGAATGATACAGGGAACACAAGCACATGCGAAATTGCTCACTCTAAATCTGGCTAAATTAGAGGTGAAACGGAAAGTCACACATTCTCATCTTCAAAACTTCAGATCTAGCCCAATACTTCCGAACCAAATGCAGAAAAAAAACAAAATGCGATAACTAATCATCAACAGATCCAGATCTAATGCATTCCATATCAACAACACATGCAAAAGCACAATGCGATGTGTAATCATCAAGGGATCCAGATGTAACGAATTCCATTTCAAGCAACGCAACAGAAAACCTAAGATCTAAACGAATTACACAACCATTCTTAGGTCGAGAAAATCCAAACTAACCAAATAAAATCACAGCATGCGATCTGATAGTAAAACGAAATCGACAGACTTTGCTGATCCAAAAAAAAAAAGAAGGAGAAATCCACTGACACATTTCAACACCGAAAGAGAAAATGAATACCTGAATGCCATGCTCGAGGCAGTAAAGTTCCCAGCATGCATTGCCGACCTGAATACCGGCCTGACCAATGTGAATCGAGATGCACTCTCTCATTTTCTCTTGAAAATTTGAAGGATGAAATGCAAAGGAATTTGTAAAAACTCGAGAGAGAAAGAGGGCGGCGTTTATCAAGACGCCTTTGCGAGGTATGATTTAGAACTGTTCTTGGTGAGGATTATATAGGAGGGAAAGAGAACCCCACAAACTAGGGTTTGGTTAACCGCGGTTAATGGCAGTTACAGGCAGGCAAGGCAAGATGCCAGCCTGGATTCCCTAACTTCAACCATGGTTAAAGCCAAAATTACCCGCCCACCTCAATTTGATTTTTTTCGATTGAAGTTAAAGAAATATGCTTCGATTTGAACGAAATTGCGGCGGTGCCATTGACAACTGGCTGAATTTGAAAAGGACAGAAAATGAGAAAGGGTATTATGGTCATTTGAAGGATGAAAAGAAAAAAAAATCTCAAACAGAGCGGACGAAGCTGGAAAATTGGACGGAGCAGGTGGGCTATCAGCTCGAGTAGATTTTACGTTTTAATCAATGGGCCCACTTGGGCCCATGAAAATGGTTGAGCCTTTGGCCCACTTATCTCTCAGCTTTCTATAGTTGTATGTACGTCTCATGTTCTCCCCCATCTTGGGTTAAGTTTCTTTATTTTTATTTTTTGCTAATTTTAATTTTCAGGTAGTAATCAGTGCTACCTGTATCACATAGCAAACAATTCTAGCATAAACTGAAGGAATAACAGATCGAGAGACTGCATTAGCACGCAATCGATAATCCAAGACAAGGTCTCATTGGTTCAGGTTGTTGAAACACAACCTTCGAACATGATTAGGTATGACAAGAGTCAGAAAATGCAAATAGATATGAACAAATGCTTCGTGCCAGAATTAGCATATCATGGACCAAACATAACAGGCACGCCAGAATCAATATGAATTAGTACAATAACTAAATGACAGCTAATGAATACAAATCCTTCTCCGAAGTTTTGCCACTTTCCCAACCTCAGCCGGTTCATCAGATTCTGTTGGCCGGTTTGTGCCCTCTATGTATAGATGCGAAAGTATATTTTTTGCAAAAAGATGAATGCATGGTTTGGTTGTATTTGGACGGTTTGTGTGCTTATGTGCAAGTTACATCAACAAGAAAAGAATGATACAAACATGTGACAATAACTCAACAATGATTACCAAAAAGAAATTCATCCAACCACATCATAGGGTAAACTTAGTAAAACTGGACAATTAGAAACCAAATTAGGTATAAAGGACCATCAACTTAATGAAATTGTTCTAAATCAACTTTAGGTGGAAAAAGTGACTATGATTACAGGATGACTTAATATAGCATCACTGACAAGCACGTAATCAATTAGACCCATATAAAGGAAGGCAACAGGGAGAATTAACTTCAGCTTGAAAGATTGAAACATTGAAACATCCAGCAAAAATAGAATGCCACATAACATGGAAAGCTAACATGCATGACTGGCAAAAAACAACTTACAGCAGCCAGTGGCTTTTAACTTACAATTTCACCCAGTTTGAAAGTTTAACCTGCTTGTCAGGTTGCAATGCATCCTTGCCTATGTAATAGCATGCCATAATAATGAGAAACATGAACTAAGGAGTAGATATAAAGCAGTATAAGATGATAGGATAAACCGATAAACAAAGACAGTTGCATGGCCTAAACTTATTAACAGGTTTATAACTAAGGAAAAGGGGAGCTAAGTGAATGAATTAGTTTCAAACACGAAAGTAGCAGGCAGACAGATTCACTAAGAAGCTGTTCAGGTATCATGGAGCAATAAGCAATGGCTAGAGGTATAAAAAAAATTCAGCTGATCAGCAAGTCTTACCTCAAGAAAATCAACTTCATGAAGTATGAATAAATGGTTGATAACCATGGCAAGGAGCATTATAATGTATCAGCTCAAGCTTTATCTCAAAAACAAATTAAGAGTAAACAAAAATGAGACTGAATTCTAAATTGATAACTACATTACGAAAGTGTATTGTTCATATGAACTACTATAATTTTTCTTCGATTGGATCAACAAAAAATAGGATACATGTTAAAATCATATGATTTAACTATCAGTGGGATGTTGGCAAAGCAAATGCATGTGAAATAACAAGAGCAGAGTAACCAGTCTTTCAGGTATTGTTCTTAAAGCCTTTTTGCAGGTAGATCTCCATAGATATGGAAGTTAGAAAAAGTAATCTATTTTGAAGCATTCTTATGGGATCACAGAACTTTTAGGGGAAAAAGGTTTAAACTGACAGCATTAAGGTCTAAAAAGAATCCCGAACCACAACAACTACAAAATTTCAGCTATCCCAAAAGTAGACTTGTTCATGAGAGTTTTGAAAAACATATGAGAGTTCTTCCATATTCAGATGCCGAACAGAAACCAGAATGGCAAACAGGATCTCTCACAATCCAAATAGAAAAGCACATATTTATGCCAGCAAAGTAAGTTGACCGAAAAACATACAAGCAAATTTCAGTGCAGAAAGCAGAAGATATAATGCATTTGATACTTTACTAATGATTAACAAATTTGAGCATGATTTATAACAGTTCATCAATGCCATTTGCAGAATCAACCAAATAAAGTTGTTATTCAGCAGGAACTCACAAATCAGAACACTTTAGAGATCTTTTCAAAATTTCTTGACACAAAATCTGGTATGACATATCACAGAGAAAATTAGTATAAGACGGCACAAAAGAAATACAAGCAATCTGATGGGAAACTGGAAGGTGCATATTGGTTGTTGGGAAGGCTACCAGTGCAACAATAGTCATGTCATAATTACAATGCCAAGCTAAGAAACACAGCAAATTTCACAGAATTCATCAACAATAAAGCATTTTACACAAATAATTCGCATTGCCCTCTTTTCATGTTAGAATCAATTACACTTTAGAAAAAAAAAAAAAAAAGAACCTACATGAATACAACTTGATAGCAAACATATCAAAGAACAAATTAAGGTTGTAAAAACATTAAAAATAGAAGGAAAAGTTCCAGGCTTTATGAAATGCATGGACCACATAGGCTGCAATGATTTTTATCCTATAAATCTTAGAGAATGGGTTTCCCATGAAATAGAGGAATGCTAATACGATTTAATTAACTGCAGCGGAAAACGTATAGGGAAATATGGAACAATTCTATTCTTAGACAGTTTCTATATTCTGAAACCCCATATTCTCTTCCATGGATATTTGGACAATACTAACTGGGCATTACCTCTTACTCCCAGACATTCACCTGCAGCTAAGCACTGAAAATAAAATGCAGAAGGCATGAAATGGGAGGTGAAATATATCAAAAAAATATGTAGGGAAAATCAGAAACAGAGAAACCATATATCTCTATATTTATATAAGCAAAGTCAATCTGTGGAAAAATGAGTAAAAACCGTACATCATCGCCATCATGACCACTAAATACATAAATAAAAAGGTCAGAGCTTTTCACAAACATACATGTGAAAAAAAATAAATTTCACAAAACCCTTCGCACACCACCATCTTCTTCTCTGCATTTGGATGTATGATAACCAATACCCAGTATCGAGGATCGATGATGAACCGTTTGCTCCTACTCCACCTTTGAAAAAAAAACAAAAACAAAAACAAAAAATAAAATAGGAAAAAGGTGTGAGATTTTTGTGAAGAAGAGAACCCTATAGTCTGTGTATTTGCCTGGCTCCATCCTGTCTGCCTTTTTGCACGCAATGAAGGGAAAGGAAGGGGGGTTTACACAGAGAGAAGCTACATTGTATGCTCCCACCTGTGAATGCACCAAAATGACCTTTGATTTAGAAAGGCGTGAAGGGTAAGTAGCCCCTGGGGATAAAGGGCAACTGGGTCATTGCGAACGACAGCCATTGCAGTAACAGTGTAGCACTTTAGGTGGCTTCAGAAAAGCAGAGAGATTGTCTGGCTGAAGGAGAGAGAGAATTGGAGGGGGGAGGAAGATGATGGAAGTGTGGTTGGTGACTAAAATGGGGATTTTGATTGGATTAGAGAAAGAGTTTTGGCAGGGATTTTTGGTTTTGGCCGGTGAAAAGCCATTTTCAACTTTTATCTTCGTTCCTCTTCTGGTAAGTCACACTGATTTGTCCCGCATCTCCTCTCTTTCTTCTGCAACCACTTTCGATTTTCCGTTTTTTATTTACGTATTTATTTATTTATTTACTCAACTTAAAGAAATATTAGAAAAAATTTTGAAAAACTTGAAAAAAAATAGAAAACTTTTGACAATTACTCTAATACTCATTTTTAGTAATTTTATTTTTATTTTTTTTTAATTTTTTAGATATAATTTTTTTATTTTTAATGGATTTTATATATAAATTTTAAATAAAAATTTAACTATTTATTTAAGAATAATAATAAGGAAAATAAAATTTTAAAATAAATTTGATACAAATGATGTGATTTATAATACGTCACTAAATTAATTGATAAATACAATATTATTGGTTTAAAAAAAGAGTCAATTTTTCAATAATATAAAATCAACTTTTTAATATTTTAAATAATGTGATTTATCTAAAATCATTGATTCCTTATTTTGATTTTAATTTTGATCTCATTTATTATTATTCTTTATATAAATGAAAATAAAAATGTCAATTATTATTTATGCATAATATGTTAAATTTTTATTTAAAATTATGTCTAAAAAATAAAATTAAAATTACTAAAAATTAACAAAAAGAATAAAATACATTGATAACAAAAGGATTTTTAAAAATTTGAGGATATTCAAACAGTTTCGTTTTAATTGTCATGATTTTCTTATTTTTATTTTTCTAGGAAATTAGTTAAGAATTGTTGGGAAAAAAAATTCTTGTTTGGCAGGTTCAAAAACAATAAATAAGCGAGCTCTAATTAGTTAAAATTTTGATATTTCAAACTTTATATTCAAATTTTGTTTTAAATAAGAAAATTTTAATAAAAAAAATAACCCCACTTATATAACTTATCATAAATGTTAAAAAATAAAATTAGGAGACAACTAACTGTTAATATTAAATATTTTTTATTTAATAATTTATATTATATTATTTAATACAACTTTAAATGAAAACACTATTCATTTCTTTTTAAGGGAGAAGTTATTAGGGGTAGAGCAGATTAATGGTGCGGGGTAGGGAGTGAGGGAGATGCCATAGACACAGCTGTGTTTCTGCATTTTCGAAGTGACGTTAAGGTGTTTTATGGTGGTATGGTTTGACTAGGCCTACTGCTGCCCTCTGCCTTCTCATCCAACGGCCTAGGAGATTCTACCCTGCGATCCTCCCCAGAATTGGCAATTTCGCATTAACCAGTGACTTTTTTTCTTAATCGTATTTTTAAAGTATATTTAGGTTAAAAAAAATTAAAAAAATATATATTTATTTAATTATTAGAAAGAGAGAAAAGCATAAAAATTTTTATTTAATTTTTAATATTATATTATATTATTTCTTTAAATATTAATAAGAGAATGAAAAAAATATAATTTATTTATTTTTTAAGTTAAATATATATATTTGAATGGTTTATGATATCAGTTAAAAAAATTCAAATCTCAATTTTAAAATTAAAAAATACATTTAACTATAGGTGTAACATCGTTGGATCATGAGATTTAAGTGTTTTTAACTCAAATATACTAGTAAATGTATATTAATTATATTTTATTATAATTATTTTACATTGAAAAATAGAAATTTACTTTAAATTAAAATTATTGACATGATATCAATATTAAAAATAATGCTTGTTTTTATATTTTTATAAAATTTATTACAAAAAGATACAATTAATATATTATTAACTTATATATTTAAGATATATGTTAAAAAAATCTTTAATTAATATATATTTATTCTTTTTCGAATTTTTTCCATATCACCATTTGAAATAATTTCATCCTCGCTCTTCTTTGTCTTAATTTTGTCTTCGATCCATCCCACAAAACACTAATTCTATGGAAGTTTTTTCAAAATTTTAAATGTTGACTTTTACGTACTTTTTTTTTCTCCTTTTAAGAGAGAGTATTAATATATTTGACTTTAACGGTGTGTCTGATTTAGAAAAAAATAAAGTGTAAACAAAATTGTTATGTAATTAAATTTAAATCTTATGGTGTAACTGAATTTTAAAAATAAAAGAATTATTTTTTTGTTATATAATCTAATTAGCTAACACATCATAAAACTTGTTTTTATTCTATTTATCATATTTAGAATTCCTTCATAACCCTTACTGTTAGTAATTTTTTGTATTTTTCATGGCTATACGAAATTTTCTGAGCACAAGAGTATTCAAAATCAAATTAATTGACTTAAGTGTACCTTTACCTTAATAAATTTAAAAATTTTAACTTTTTACCTTTGGTTATAAAGTTTTTAACTCCTAAACTTAAAAATTTGAAGATTTTAGTTCTTAAATTATTGAAATAGTCAACTCTAGAAAAAAATATTTACAAGATTAGTTTTTAAAGATTAAAAATATAATAATATAACCCTCAAGTTTAAAAATTTTAAAAATTATTAAATTAAAATAAATAATAGATGTTTTTGTCACGTACATGAGAATAATATTAAATATTCATAATAAACCAAGCGATTAACTTAATTTAAAGAAGGAATTCTAATTAAAATTAAAAAAATTTTCTAAGTTAAATTAAGACAAAAGTTCTAAGAGATTAAAATAATACAACTAAAAAATTTCCTCTAATTCTAGACAGATTTTTTTTTTTTAGATTGAGCTAATAACTTGATTTAATTATACATATCTAATATTGTTTCATGTATATAACAAAAACATCCACTAATTATTTTTAATTTACTATTTTTTTTATTTAAACTTCAAGATTAAATTGTTATATTTTTAATTTTTAAAGATTAATATCGTAAATATTTTATTTTTATTTTAATAAAAAGTTGACAGTTAATCTAAAGGTAAATTTTTCAAACTTTAGAGTTCAAGGGTTCAAAATTTCATAATATAGACTTCAAATTTATTAAGATTATACCTTAGCCCTAATTTAATTATACTACTAATAAGAACTGAAGATTATTAGATTGGATGGCAAAAGTTCAACCAATTTAATTTAGTTGGGTTTTAGTTTTGGTTAGCAACTAATTAAAATAAACAATTTCATCCTCTTAATTTTAAAATGAATGATGAAAACTTATTTTGTTATTTGAATTATAATAAATTCTAAAATAATTATTTTTAATTTAAAAAATCTTTTAATATTAAATTTTTTTATTTAAAAATATTTATTTTATCATTTAATATCATTTATACGACAAAATAGAAAACCTAACATATAAATCTTATGCGTGAAAAAACCTTAAGGACTTGCTTTTCAAAATACTAAATCACTTGCTAACTCAACCCGCACACACCTAGGCTTCACCCCTAGTGATGATACTCGGGACCACACTTTGTGGTGGCAAAAGGAACAATAAAGAACTAGTTGTTAGAATTACCCCCTTTTTTTTAATGTATATATATATAATTATTGTTAAATCAGAATCTCCATGGCATCATCAATTGAGCAGTGCAAATTTAAAAACAAAGTCAGAAGGTGAGCAACACATCAATCAATTCGAGATGAATGGTAATAAGTGGCAGGCGTCCGAAAATCTAAATTGTTGTCTCCCCAAAAGGAAGAAAACGGTAAAACTGAATGAATGCAAATCACCAGTACAATTGGTTTTTTTTTTTTTTATTCACACCAGTGTTATGTTAATCAAGTACTTATGCACTAGTTACACATTCAACCCACTTTGTACATTAAAACTTGCCTTTTTTTTTTTCTTTTTTTTTTTTTGTTAGTTTTTCGTTTGGTATCCGGATTTTGTTCTGATTAATTTGGATCCAACCTACGTTGTACACCTGAAAATGGTGGATAAGTCTCCCAACAAGGATTATTGCGTACACAAAGTCTCGAACTCGAAACCTTACTTAAACTAGAACAAACTGCTTACTACTTGATTCAAACCCTCGTTAATAAAACCTGCCTTTCTTGTGTGTGTATGTCAATGGATTTGCCTTTCTAACACAACAATAATGATTGGGGGGGAGTTTTTAACTTTCTTTGGGAAAAGTAACTTAGAGGAAGGTACTCAAGTTAAAAGTCAAGTGGCACCAGCTTATGGAAGTAATTTTAGTTGGTGCACCCACTCCCTTGACATTAGGCAAGATTTAAGTCGCAACACTGCTGGGCTAAAATCCCCCTCACACCACACCTCCCCCCCTCCCCCACCCCCCAATTGTAACTCTTAGAAACAATGTTAATAGTAAGTGCATGCGACAAGCCTTAATAAGATTTATAGTCATACTGAGTAGGAGAGTTCGTGGTTAGATTTGGTTGAGTTTTTGGATATTGAATCATACGAATTCGAACCCGGCCGGATAAGATGAAAGTTTGTGGGATTTAAAAAAAAAAAAAAATTTATGTGCCTTATTTAATAAAGTTAATAATTGTTAATTATTTAAATAATTTAATAATAATTTTTTTAAGATAAAAATTTTAAATTTAATCTACATACCATATGAATAAAATAAAAGAAAAGATAAAAAATTTGTTTTGTATTATACAATTAAAATAAAAAAAATAAGGCTAATAATTAGTTTATTTTTTTATTTTTGTATTAAAAATATAAAACTTAATGTTAATTTAAATCATAAATTTTACATGTTTATTTATTATCAACTTCTTTTAAATTACTGTTAAAACTTATTAAATCAATTAAAAAAAGAGTCATCTTTCACTTTTTTTAATAAAATATAATAGTCATTAATTACTTATTTCTCGTTATCATATGTTTTAATAATATAAAAATTGTAATTATATAAATTATGAAAGAGTTAAATTCATCTTATCCATACAATTATTTTGTCTTGTTTTCAAACTAAGATTGAAGAAAATTATGATGTTTAATCAATTAAAATGTTCAAAATCATAATAAAAAAGACTTAAATACTCTTAATTGATGAATATGCTGAAAAAAATTAAAGTTATTAAACCAATTTAATAGACAATTTTAACATTTTAATATTCTAATATCATTTATCTCTTTACAATTAGTAATATTTCTTATAAAAAAAATTTCGAGTAGTTTTCATATTTACCCTTCAATCAACTCTATAATAATTTTTTATGAAATGCAATTATGTCGTAAAATTAATACACCGTAACTTAAATTAATATCATTTTTGTATATAATTTAGTGATTAAAAATTTTATTAATTACATCCTCAACATTTGTCTCCAAAAAAAAAAAAATCTCTAAAGAAACCCCGCAACAATCTTTGTCAACCCCAGGTAAAACAAACAAAAACAATAAAACATGGTTGAAAATGAGGTGGATAGCTTAAAAACAATAAAACATGGTTGAAAATGAGGTGGATAGCTTAAAAACAATAAAACATGGTTGAAAATGAGGTGGATAGCTTAAAAACAATAAAACCTGGTTGAAAATGAGGTAGCTGGCTTAAGTAACTAAGTGTTGAAGAGGCGTAAATGAAATGCAGGCAAAATAGACATAGAGCCGCCCAGGAGAGGACAGGGACCCGAAAAGCCTAGAAAAGGTAGCTGCTGTGTTTTAAAACGCCACTAATGTGGGTTACATTAAAAGAAGCCTCGTTACCCTAACTGGAGGACCATGCCCTTATTCTAGAAATGTCAACAGCAAGTAAAGACTTCAACTATTACCCCTTTTAGTGTGAGGGAAATGGAGTAATTAAATCTCCCCCCTCCTCTCCTCTTGTTTTGTTATATTAACATATAAAAGAAATTAAAGTAAAATAAGGTAAAACTCCTTCATCTTCTTCAATCTCTTATTATCTCCATAGAAAATTTTCTGAATGGAGAAAGTCTTTTAGTGCAAAGAGTATTGTAATTGCACCAAACCCGAAATCCTTCTTCAGTCTGTGTCTGCACTTCGGATTGACCTGCAAAGCCCCGAGGTGGAACTCGGGGTAGACACTCCGATGCCTAAGTCAGCAATAATCAGGGCTACCTTTAGAGTGGAAATAAAAGGAGCTTAGGGTTGGTTTCAATTTTCTTTTTGATGTGGTCCCTGGGGGGTATTTATAGGCTTCAGTGAAGAACCCACATGGCATGCTAAGCAAGATAATCGGAATTTGACGTGTCTCTCCAGACGGTTATTTCGAAACCGAAAAATTGAGAGATATTCAGATGCAAGAATGTCCATCGTAACTGCTGTGCAGCTTGTCATAAAGAATCAGGTGTGGGCATGCTTATTGTCGCTGTCATACAGCTGTTTGAGCGGGAAGTGTTGGATTTATCCTTCACTCCGGTTATAAAGGAATTACTGCCATACGTCTGAGGTTGGGCACCTCGGACCTGTCCTTACATGTATTTCTTTTATTGTTTTGGTACTAAATTCTTCAATATTTGAAAGTCATATTAAATTTTAATTAATTTAAAATCGAATTGTATCAAACTCTGTAAGAAAAAAGATATTACAACACATATTTTTTTATTTACAAAATTTAAACTCAAAATCCTTAAATTGA
>BPVZ01000054.1:440181-470911 GCA_020521535.1 Rubroshorea leprosula | reverse complement strand
CTCCCTTGTGCGCACTGCGCACCCCTCCCCTACCCTCCGCGCCTCCGCGGTAAAGCCACCCCACCAAAACTGAATTCCTCCTCCTCCTCCTCCTCCTCGTTCTAGATCTTCGCCGCCTCCGCTTCTCTGGATCTCCTCGGAGAATTCTGCTGTAATCTAACGCAATCCTAACGAAATTTTCCATTGGATTCGCTTCATAATCGTCGTCTGTTACGCCGGATCATGTGAAAGTTTATTTCGATCAGATGGCCTCGATCCGACGAACTCTCTCGCCAGCGCTTAACGACCGTCTCTATCAGAACGGGACCGCTGTCTCTTCCCCTTACTCGCCAGCATCTCACAAGCTTTTACCCAATGGCAACAGTAAATACCAATCCGTGCCGCATTTACCGTTATTCAGCGCGCTCAGTCTGCTCTCGCGGAGAGGATGGCGGCGATCCTTCTACCGGTGTCTCATCTTCCTCCTCCTAGGGTTTTTATTCGGAATGACTCCGTTTGGTAACATTGAAACCGATATCCAGACTCAGGATTTCACCCTTCCCGACCTAAAACCGCCGTTCGTCAATGTGCAATTGGACGATCAGAGCATTAATTCTGTTTCTTTGACGGTCGATAAGAGTTTAGAGGATCAGATGAGTGAGTTAGAACCGAGAAAGCAGTTAATTATAGTGACTCCGACGTATAATCGGGCATTTCAAGCGTATTTCTTGAACAGGTTAGGGCAGCTGCTGAGATTGGTAAAGCCTCCAGTGCTGTGGATTATTGTGGAGGAGAAATCGGCATCTTTCGAGACGGCAGAGATACTGAGGAAGACGGGAGTGATGTATAGGCACTTGGTAACTAAAGTTAATTCAAGCAGTGTGAAGGACAGAGGCGTACACCAGAGGAATGCGGCTTTGGAGCATATGGAGCGGCATAAGCTTGATGGGATTGTGTATTTTGCCGACGATGATAATGTATACTCCCTTGAGTTGTTTGAGAGCTTGAGGGGCATCAGGTATATTTTTGGCTTTGATGCTCTATCATGTTTGTATGATGCTGGGTGTTCCTTATATTGGAGTCAGAGTTTCATCCTTTGTTTGTTTTAGGGATGCTACTTTTAATAGAGTGTGACAACGCAACATTAGATGCATTACCTTTGAGAATTTATGATTCTTGAATGTTGTTATTAGAATTTCGGTTTGGAAGTGCTAAATATGGAAAGTTGATTTCTTTGCTTTTTTTTTTTTTTCTTCTTTTTTTAAAATGAGACTTGGGTATGCTTTGTTGTTTGTGATATTTGCTATCTTGCAACTGTCTTAACTACTATACTTAATGTTTGGAAACATTTGCTAGTGGTTCGTGTTACTATGAATGTTTAACTTCTATAGTTCTTGTCAATGATATATCTTTACAACCGTCCACGATGCCATCAATGTCTATGCATTCATCAGTTTGCTTTCAATATCTTATGGTTCTTGTTGTATTATTTTAATTTCTAGATCCAGTTCCTTGTTCACTTCCTATTCCTAGGTCTTCTCTTTTCTGAGTTTAACGTTTAAGATCTGCCCAAATGAATTTCACGTATTTATATTTACAGGACGCTTCAAATATCAAATATAGTTTTTTAACTAGTTTTGAGCAATTAATTGTGGCAGTTATTAATCAACTGTGAGGTTGTGAACATACAGTGCCTGCTTTTGTGATATTCATGTGGTTTTATCCTTCAAATTTTCTTTTATTTTCTCAACATTGTTTGTTTTAATTTTCCATGTCTTACTACATCCTCTTTTCTTTTGTTTATCATAGTTGCCTTGAGTTTGGATGGTGATTAAATATCTGCTCTTTAAATAAAAAATTATGTAAATGAATATGTTTGAATAAACTGTGTTGACCTCGCAGATTATAATTATAAAGGTATGTGAATGCTGAGTATTGTATATCCTATTGCTGCCATGAATTAGTTTCTTAATTTGTCTTAATTGTGATTTTGTCAGAGATTTTTTAAATACTGCTTTTAATTATATGACTTTTGATGTACCTCTTCTTCTTCCTCAACAAATTTCTAGAGTAGCTATTATTCCTGTACTAAAGTAGCTCCCGTTGTGATGTAGCCGTTTTGGTACTTGGCCTGTTGCCATGCTTACTCCAAGTAAAAACAAGGCAATTTTGGAAGGTCCAATATGCAATGGAACTCAAGTGATTGGATGGCACACAAATGAGAAAAGCAAAAGGCTTCGGCGGTTTCATGTTGATATGTCAGGATTTGCTTTCAACAGCACCATCTTGTGGGACCCAAAAAGATGGAAACGCCCCTTTCGAAATTCAATTCGACAGTTGGACACAGTGAAGGAGGGTTTTCAAGTATGCATCAGCCAGTTGCATCTTTCGAATTTTACTCAGCGATGTCACTTTGAATTTCTCAAGTTATTTCTAGAATTATCATCTTTTCATTTGTGGCCTTAAACTGATTTTCCACAGGAAACTACATTTATAGAACAAGTGGTGGAAGACGAAAGTCAGATGGAAGGTACACCCCCTGGTTGCTCAAGGATACAGAACTGGCATCTCCATTTGGATACAAAGAATCTTGTTTATCCGAGAGGCTGGCTACTCCAGGAGAACCTTGACGTTATTTTGCCCATACAGTGATGGACTTTCATATTGGTGATTTAATACACAGAGGCGGAGGTGAGTTTGACTGTTGATCACGCATCCATGAAACTGGAATTCTCAGCATCTGTAAGTTTTGCCTTTGCCTTAAAAGATGGATATGCTTGAAACAAAAAATCAATTGGAGAAACAGAAGAACTTCCTTTGTTCCTATTCCTTCAAGGTGGAGGAAAGGAAGACAATTTTGGAACATGGTTCTTGTAAAAGTTCCTTACTTGAGGCCTTGTTTGTTTGTATATCTAGCTCTTGATTTTTCCTAGAATGCAATGTTATATATTCACCTCATCAAATAATCTTTTTGTAATTTAGCATTCTCCTGCTCCTGCCAGAGTTCTGCCTTTTGTTTGTGTTGGTGACTGCCTTAAAGAAGAGATTAGCTGCCATCAGCATCAAGCAGCAGCTATAGATATTTACTGGCATTGACCGAGAGGATAGAGGATTTGTGAATTCTATGGGTAGATTTTGGCAGTTTCTTATTCTTTACAGGACAAAATCTTGTTTCTACATTCTTATTTCCTTATAGAGTTCCTGTGGCTGTGTATGGGTTTTCTTTAGTTTGTTATTCTTTTTGGAACACATTATTTCACCATCCACCCTACTGAAAATTGGAAGTGTCTTACCTGGGGGATGTTGTGAAATCATCCATTGTACTTGGGCCTCGTATCAAGCCGAAGCAAGCCGCACGGCATCGTCATGTTCAAAAACTTTTATGGTAAAAAGAGGATAATGGAAAAGCAATTTTTTTGTTTCAGATGGTCGATATTTATGATTCAGAAATACCAAAAGCTGCTGAAATCAAAACTTTTACTCCCCTTTTTTTTCTAAATATTTTTTAATTTAAAATGTATCTTAAATAATAGTTATTTTTTATGTTTTAAGAGTGATAATTTTTTTACCTTAATTTTATCATTATTTTAACATTAATTATTTATCATACAAAAAATTTATTTGTTTTTATTTTTTTATGGTAATATAAATAAATATAAAAATTATTCTTAAATCTTTAATTTAAAAAATTAAGCAAAAAATATATTATTTTAGGACAAGTAGAGTGTTAGCCAGATCATTCCACTCTCAGAACCGTATGGCCATTGCTTTAACCACTCAATCCTCAAGGAAAGTACATGGTTCCCTAAGCCAAAACAAGGGAACATTCGGTATTTGCTTTTTGAATGGTGACCCAACCTATCACAACACATCGATCAAACGCATCAAAGATTTAGAGGTTTGGAAAATTTTCCAAGAAATATACATGACAAATAGTAGAAATAGGACCAAATTACACCTATGATACAATCCCAAAAAAAAAAACTGGGAATGAGAGGGGTCAGATTAATCTTGAATGGTGATCTCTTGGTAAGAATGCGATTAGTTAAGCTTGTAGTCTCCCGAGTTACTGAGGCAAGCAATGGCTATGATAGCGAATTCCGTTGTTCTCAAATGACCCCAATTCTTGAATGGCACAGACCTCTTGATTGGGTATGCACAGTTTGTCCATTCCTAATTTGTGAAGCTTTGATTTTCACGTCAGAGTAGTTCCCTAAATTGAAGAACTGTTGTCTGATGGGTGTATGGTCGACATGGGTGGTCATTGCATGTCATTCATTTGCAAGACCAAGAACCACTAGTGTTGATCTGCCACAATGTAAACACAATGAGAATCATGATGCAAAAATCACTCTGCCTGCACACATGACTAAGTGGAACTGTGAAATCATTTCTAATTTTTCAGCCTTATCGAGTGAGTTGGAGAACACAAAATTTCCATTGCCTACCTTCAAGGTGAACAAAGCCCTCCAGGCAATGCACTAGGATAATGGCTCATGAAAAGGGATGCTTGAAACATCCTTAATTGTAAAACAGCTATTCAAACTTTTAGGGACTAATGTTACTTTTGGAGACCAAAATCTCAACTCTGAAGGATTAAATTTTTAGCCTTAAATGCATGTAAACTTGAACGGACTAAATTCATCTACAAAATGATTGTTCTCTTTCTGTTTCTTGATAAAACATTATGACCAAATTTAGACAAATAACTATTATTCTTAAAATCATAAACCACTTGGAAGTGTGGTGAGGTATATGATTCAGAAAGACTTAAAAAATTTAAAGACAATATACTACAACAACTTCATAAAATGAAAACAAGCATCTTTAATCAATAGCCTATAATAATATTCCTTTCTTTTGCCTTTTTTTTTTCCCTTGCACCAGGATGGTTGACATTTAAAATATAGAGAAATGTACCTAGGTAGGGAAGCTCTTGTACTCGCTTGGTTTGCATATGCTGCTAAGGGACCTCTGAGATTAAGATATTTGTTTAGAGCACTCTCAAGTTGTGGAGCCGGCAACTGCAATAACCAGACAGGGAAAGAAAACTGTCACCTTAAATAACAATGAGGCATCAGTAAGTTCATCATATACCTTAGATCATATGATACCTTTAATAATACAGGAAAAGAATGTGGCTGTGTCTGAGCTACACATTTGAGGAATCCCACCCACAACTTCGGCATTCTCCATACCTGCACCCGAACACATAAGAACACAAGTTGCCTTACCCCTGTAGCATTCTATGATGCTACTAAGCTTAGCCATTAAGGTTGTCACAATTCTCAATAAAAATTCAACTAACCTGTTTACTCACAAGTTTGGATAGTAACTCCATGACAAAATCAACCTGGACAAAGTGAAAAGGGATCCGATCACTCTCATATAATAATGCCCTTTCATTCAGTCAATAAAACATAAATGCAGGCATTCTTATAGGCAATAACTCATCACATACAAGAGAAAATTTCTCAGCAAACAATCCCTCTACAATTTTCATGTGGCAAGTAGTAAAGAGGCAGTGATAAAAATCAACCCAGATGGATTAGATAAGATAATGCTTTGCCCAAGATAAAAGTCAAGAATCTCAAAATTTGCATAAACATCTATCAAAAAGCAGCTTCCAGGTAAAAGTACCTCGGAACCCAGGATAAAATATAGACACCTAAGAATGGTGAAGCATGTTAAGTGAAATTTACCAGGGTTGGAAATGCATCAATTGCTTGAATCACCGTTCTCATGAAAAGCAAAGGCAGAGGAATCTGATCAACCTGGAATTTGGAAAAAAACAATTAAATTAAAAACTAATCATGGCCTCCACTCTAATAAAAAAAAAAATCAGTCTCAAAACTGAATAAAAAGTTGAGACTGATTAAAAAGTCAAATTTACATACCATCTGATTCAAGGCCTTTGCCAAGACCTGCTGCGTGAAAACAGTGCGTTGCTCAAAACAAGCCGAGCAAACATCTGTTATCTGTAAAAAACATGAAACAGGACAATTCAAATACCTTACCCAAGCCACAAGGCAGGTAAAATTTAACATGTCCAATCTAAACATGCTCAATTGAAGGTGAACAGGGTGAAAGTTTAAGGCAGATAGACAACAAGCAAACGATGGTTTGGACACTACTGAAATGATAGACTGGACCTATTCTTTCTAAAATTATAGTGAATTTGAGATCTATCTGTATTTTTTTTTTTAAAAAAAAAAAATCTGCCTTAAACTAAATGTGACCACAATTTAGGAAAATAAGATCTTGCCTATTATGGATCCAGCTTGCTTAATTTTTATTTGCATGCTCAGGTGGAAAAAAATAAGGTAGTTGATGGAAGTTGAAGACTAACAAAAGGACAAGAAATGAAATGCTCTAGATAGGGAAAAGAGAGAGAAACTAAACAAAAAATCTCTCTCCTATCGGAATGGAAAAGGTAGCACTTAAAAACTTAAATGATTGTAACATAGGGAATTCAGGATTTAAAATTTGGCCAAATGCATCTAAAAAACATCTTACTTTTCTTGTTAACATAGACAGACACATAAGTGTAGAGTACATAAATAAATGAAAAGAGCATGCCGTACATATATAGTTCAGAGTCAGCTAACAAATCTGAAAGTAATATGTTTACCAAACCATAACCTTCAGATGGATAAAAGGGAGTACCTTTTTCAGTGGAAGGCCATCTTTCTCAGGACTGATGTCATGAATGGCAACTAACACTTCTGCTGGTGTCAAAGCTGGACCTGTATGAGCCGAACCCTGCCATATAAAACCATGAACTCTAAAGCAAATTTTGCCAATTTCAACTGCAACCCCACCATCAAGCGACAGGGAAAGTAGCATGCATACAAAAACAAAAAATAGAGGCTTGCACATCTTCTTCAGCTGGTACAGACTAAGATATCAAGAAGATAATAAAAGTTACTATAAACGCCATAAATTAAACTAAATTCAAGTTTATTTGTAAGGTAGAATCAAATTAAATAAATGTTTAAAGACTCATCAAAAAGTTCCAGATATAAAACAGTTTGTGTGTTCACAGAGCAGCCAATCAAACAAGTAAATCTACTCCTACCCTGAACATATCTCAGTAAAGGAACAGCTCAAAGTGAAAAAGTCTTTCTTTTGAAATCACTAATTCAAAAATTCAAAATTACTGATTCTAATATACTTGAAAATAACTTCTTAAAAAAAAAAAAGAAAAAAAAAAGGAAGAAAAGAATTCTTATTCCCATGTGAATCTGCAACTCGAATTGATCGATTAACTTCTAGAAGATAAATCATGAGTCTCATCAAATATGACTAGAAAGAGCAAAATTTAATGCTATAAACTATCGCTATCACACATCATACTTAAGGTGAATAAATTATGAAATCACAAAAAGAGCATTCACACATACCTGTAAGATGTGAGCAAGTGCCAACTGGAATTTATCTAAAGGAAGGTCCACAAACCGAGGAAAAATAGGTAAAACCTGTAACCATATGATGATTACAACCCAAAACAAAAGAAAACTTTTACACAAATTAAAAGTGGAACAAATGAACAAATAGTTAAAAGCAGAACAAGCTTCAACGATTCTGTTTTTGCAAGGTAAAGTAGTGTTGAGTAAGAAGCCATTACTTATGTATTAGCATTGAATAACAAATGGTTGAAGATGAGTCAGTTTTACATCTAAAATATTGTGCCAAACAACCTGGATAGATGATAGTACGTATGTACATACAAATGTACACATACATTGTAAGTGACCACCCTTCACATTAATCAGGCATGATGTGTTTTGGTCTATTAATTCTCATTTCCAGACACCCACCCTTCCCCTGCTGGTTCCTTTTCCTTTTCAATTGTTCATGCACATTATGCTTGCTAAGTGGTGGTTTCTTAAAAATGCATGACAATAACTTTTCTTCTTCTTCTTCTTCCTGTTCTTCATTTTTTGTTTTGTTTTTGAGATGAAGGCATATATCTGTAGATGCCAAATGATTAAAAACAGGGAAGAAAAGGAAAGAATAGGAACTAATGTAACCAACCTCACTCTTGGAAAGAGAAGATAGCATTGGAATTAAGATTGTAACATCCTGCAAAATGAAGAACAGACACATACATGCAGGTTTAGACAGCAGATAAATTATCATAGGCCAGAGAAAATATGAGTTGTAGTTATTAGGAAAACCTTTAGCTTAGTTTCATATAAATGCTTAACAGCGGCTATCAGGGCAGGAGAAGGTGTTGTCTCTTGAGTCAATACTTGCAGCACCTTGCCAGGAGACAATTCCCATATCAGTGTTGTCCAAGAATAAAAGAAAAAGAAAGCAGCTGTGAAGGATTAAATATATTTTCAAGACAGAAAACACAGGAAGAAAGCTACCAGTGTCAATAGATTTTCACTTCCTTGTGGTGGGTCAGATATTATATGGAGCAATTCCAAATAAGATGAACCCAGGGCTCTAATTACAATAGGGATGTGTCGATGAAAAGCCTGCATCAGCCAAAAAAGAATAAATTAAGTGCTAACCTGATTGAAATAATCGTAATAGAGCTAGCTACCATTGATATAATTGTTCAAAGCATTTGCAATAAAACTTTTACTTTCAGGAAGGGATAGATGATAAGATTTTGGTGAAGAAGATTTTATTTCAATTGAGGCATGATGAAGCAAGCAGCAATGCAGACAGCCAATCAGGCAGGATCTACAAGTTTTCTATATATCACACCAATTACACTTAACACTAGCAGTTGTATCTCCCTCCTATTAAAATAATAATAAAAAAGGGGAATCCCATTAACATCATATGGATGTGCTTACATACAACTTGAACACTTTATTGAGCTCTATAATGGTGTCTTGAACTCAAGTAAAATAAAGGTCCAGATTTTCAACCAAGAAGCAGACCTACTTAAAAACTAATAAAATTTACAATTCAACAGAAGAGCCTGCATTCACAGTATACTGCGAATCTGGCTGCCCCAAAAGATACCTCTTACTACTGCCATGCCAAATTAACCCACAAGTGGGGCTGTGTGGCTAGGCATATTGCTAATAAATCTGACTTCCATTGCAACCTACATGGTGCCATTAGTGCGAACTTTTTTTAAATACATGCATGGTTTGGTAAAGCTACATCAGTTTTTATGTGCTGGCAAACATCAAAAGTGGCTAAACCGTCTAACCTTGTCTATTATTAATTAATTACAATGGCAACAAGAGAGCAGACCTGCTTTACAATTTTTGGAGCCCTCCCATAAACATCAAATGCAAGTTGGAGAAGATTAGGTTTCTGTAAAAATAAAAATAAAATAATAATAATAATAAATTAAAAAACACACTGTATTAGCATTAGTAAAATCTAGCATAATGTAAGGAAATACGATAATTGAGCAAATATGGACAGACCTTTGTACACAAAGCAAAGAACAAAGAAACAAGTCTTTGAGCTTCAGGTAATAACATGGTTGAATCACTATGAGTTACGGATTCTATACTCCTTTCGTCTATGTCAGAAGTTCCAGACTCTGAAAGTTGGAAGCCATCCTGTCAAAGATTTATATTTCATTAACAGGAGCACAAATAATTGGAATTTTCAAATACAAAGCAAAATGATAAGTTGCACATCTAGCTCCTTCTCCTAGGTAGGTGCCTTTAGGTACACAAATGGCCCAAAGGCACTGGTGGCCAGAATGAATAAAACAGGGTAAGTTTACTAAATGAAATTTAAGGACGATCCCAGGGGTGGATAGGGATGTGAAAAGTAGATGAATAGTAAGAAACATGTTCTGTACCTCCCCTTCAGCGCTTTGGGTAGTTGACCTAGACTGTGAAACCTGTGCTTGTGAGGCATGCTGATCAACAGCTGACAACAACATATTTCTTGCAAACTGCTCAATGTTTTCTGATATGTAGCTTAGCTGATAAAGTTTGTTAGCCACCTGTTCAACACAGACTTAGCACACTAAGAACATGAAGTTAAGTTTGTACATCACATACAAACTAAAATATATCTTCTGAGAAGCAAAAATCTGCTAAGCTCATTGAGGGGCCCATACAGAACTCAAGAACGTAAATAAATCAAGGATTGACTGTCCTACCAGTCGAATGGCTTTTCCTCGAATGTCATCTTGTGAATGAACAGCACACTGCCATCAGAGAACTACTTTAGCAAAAACAATAAACAGAAAAGGTTTATTCAAAGTATGGGCACTAACACAACTAGACTGGGGCTAAAGCCATCAATATTATGGGTCTGTACCACTTTATGGTAAAGCCCTTTGCAATCAAATAATTGGTTGTAAACATCAGTGTTAGCAACGAAGTTGCAAAATTGTATTAAAGTTCATTACAAGGATACTGGGATCTATTACATAGAATTAACAATATCAGAACAAATGGAAAAACAAAGATAGAACACATTATAGGGTAAACATTTCATCATTGCATAGAAGATTGCAAGTGTTAGAATTAGTTTTCTTTCTTTCTTTCTTTCATATTATTTTAAAGTGTGAAAGAATTTGCACATCGATGCAAGCAAATCATAATGGTCTTGTATTTTCCACTAGCTACCGGAAAATGTGACACCAGAATTAGTTTAATGGCAATTAGATAAAGTTGTTTTTTCTAGCTGAAGGTTTCATTGTGCAGAACTGCCAGAAATTTTAGAGACTGTATCAAACATCACAAAGATATCAGTGCAGTTATGAGTTAGGAACTTGTATCATACCCAAAAAAAGGGGAGAATCTCTACAACCAACATTATAAACAAAGTGATAAGCTTACAAAAGCATAAGAATGATAATCCACTCTATGCTATAAGATCCCAATGACTGAGTTACCTTCAAAGCTATGCCTAAGCAGGCCTGCCGGTTACTTGGACGTCCCAAAATCAAACTCCACACAGCTCCAAGGCCCTGAGTTACACGCTCAACATCACGAACCTCTTTTCCATTAGAGTCAATCACATCAGAATAGCAGAGATCTTCTAACAATTTCAAGGCAGAGGCAGGCAATAATGGAACTTCACCAAAAAGTCTACTAAAAGACTTATCCGTGGCAGGAAAAGTATCCAGCAAAGAATTGACCTGCATCAGAAAATTTGCCTAAATATAATTCTCACAAGTGGTTGGAAGCTTGACCCAACCAAATAAGCACTTACCACCACTAAGAGGAATTTTTCATAAAGAACAGCAGAACATGAAGAGTTTTCAACTGAACTCGAGTCCATTAGAGAATACAGGTGGTACAGGACATGCAATACAAGCTCGTGACCCTGACAAAACAAGTGATTTACACAGTTATGAAAACCTTAAAGCTAACCCAAGATTAACAAAGAAACTTATTTTAAGCCACTATTACAGCTTTCAAAAATGGCATACCTTATTCTGTTGATAATCTGTAACAACATGCCTCCCCAGCATGACAACAATGTCATCGTCAGCATTGATCTGAAAATAAAATAAATAACCACATGATTTTCATGAATGCAATCCTATACAGACAGCAAAAGAATACAATTATACCCAACATTCCAAATACGAAATGCTAACATAGTCAAAATGAAATGATGTAGACTATTAAAGCACTCAAGTTGGTGTTGGTAAAACAGACTTCATTCACAACAAATTTCATGCTGATTTTACTTCAAAAGTTCAAATAGCATTAATTAATTCATCTGTTGACATCAAAACCACCAAACAAATTATTTACCAGTTAGTGGTCAGAAATAGCACAAAGTCAACCATGGATGCAACACCATTTAACTTTACCACATTAACAACCCAGTACAGCACTGCATGGTGCCTAGATTGTTGCAAATATCAAGATTTCCATCAAGAGAAAAAAAAAAATTTACATTTAGGGCAGGGGATATAGATGGCACAATGTTTTCTGCAAGAACCAATTCATGCCCCTTTAGAAGCAAAATATCCAACAAGACACCAATGATCAATTTTAGTGTAACAAAGGACCATAGAACAAAAACCAAAAGGGCTACAGAAGCCAAGTGCCATGTAAACCACAAATGTTCACTAGGGCTAAAAATTGCCAACAAAAATATGCCCTCATCTACACCTATATTCTGACATGAAACTAGAACAACCTAAATAGTTAAAACTTAAGACAAGATAACCTGATCCATCATGAAAAACTTCCTCTGGCATCTTTAAAGTCACGCAAGTTGTAAGGTAAAATGTTATTCATTTCTTCCAATCAAGAAACTAGAATGAAGGACATAGCAGCTTACATCATCACAATTCACAATCATAAATATTTAAGAACAATAAAATATATTCTATAACAGCTGATGCTTCTAAAATGGAAGTGTGTGCATGTGTACGCACACATACATTAACAGACACATTATCCTCACCTGAGCAACCAATCGAGCAAGTAATGCCATGCGTGTTTGGCTGCAATCTGAGCTATTAAGTTGCACATACGATTCAATTATCTGTTCAATTGCCAATTTTTTTAGACTTCTTTGCTGCTCTTCAGCCAGCTCAACATATAATGGTAGCGTAGGTAAATCCTGACAGATCTCATCAGATGCAGATGCATTGGTAATAACAGGAGAATTAGGATCAGACTCTGGGACAAGTGATGCATCAATCTCATATGTTGCTTCTATATCTGAAAACTTCATAGGAGCAGAATCCTCATCAACTGTAGCACTTAGGGAAGTTGAATGATCACAAGCATTGACCTCTGCAATACGGACAATTTCTTCAATACCTCCCAAAGTTTCCTCTTTGGGAGCAGGTTGATCTATTCCAGAAACTGATGGACCTTCTAAAATGTTGTCATTGCTTTTCACATTGGGCATCAGAAGGGGAGGATTTTCAACAGCAGTAAAAAAAGGAGGTTTACTAGAAAGAAAACCATCAACCTCAGATTGCTTAGTACTACCATCCTCCACAACAGGCACAGATGGTACTCCAACAGTTGTGGCTGCCCGCCGGGGATCCTGGCGGCGAGGATCCTGAAAAAGTTACAGTTGTGTTGTGAACTTTGCACAGAACTTGAACAACCTAAATTTGTTATTGATTGAATTTAATAAGAAATAAACAAAAAAGTGGTTACCCTTCTTGGATCACGTTTAGAATCAGCTGTGATTGTAGCAATATCAGATAATGATGAACTGGTTGTAACTAGTGAAGGCATTGGCAACGGTGCTGTGGAAACTGAAGACTGCATGGAATTTGTTGTAGCAGCCGGCATTACAACTTCTGCAGAACTACTTAGAGAACTAGCCTCTTGAGTTACAGGCAAGTTCCCAATCCTTGCTAATGGTGGAGGGGTCATAGGCAAATGCCTCATGTTAGTTATGACAATATCAGCCAGCAGATCAGGTTGGATCTTTGAGATAAGAATTTCAAGCGATTCGGCACCCCTTTCTCCTTCCGCAAGCAAAGCACCAATCATAGCAATCATTTGTTCAACAGGCGTCAAAACACTATCCAAATGAGGAAGATTGGGAGAGTGTCCATTTATGGAACCAGAATCATGTCCGGCATTTATTTGGACAGATAAAGCTAAGTGAGAATTAGGAGCATAGTGAGGACGTTTAGAGACCAACTCAGGACTATTGTTTGGCTCTTCATTATCCAAAGACATGGATCTTTTCTTTGAGAGGTCCCCCAAAATAGACACTTGCATGGATGGTTGATCCTCCTGGTATTAGAAATATTATTATGAGAATTGGGGCAATCGCCAACAACTGCCAAACAATTCTACAACAAAATCAATGTAGTAAAAAGTATTAAGAAAAAGCCCTCACCCGACTCAGCCGAGTGTCACGTGATGCACGCTCACTATTCTTTATCATTTTATCCACCTGTCTAATGACTTGCTCAGCTGCATCACCAGCATTCATTGCTCGTAGAGCTCTGAGCAATCTATCTCTTGACTGAAAATAAAGTACGGTACCCGTCGGGAACAGCTAAATATTGTAAACACTAAACAAAGAAACCAAGTGATACAGCTTTCTTTTTGACAATTTGGCCTGAGGGCATAACTATTACAAGAAAATGCATATTCCCTTAATTAGCAGGGAGAAGGATTAATGAAAACTGTAACTTTGTACACATAACAGATTTGATCACTAAGGTCATGTTTGGCTCAATGGAATAGCTATTCCATTGCCATTGCAAAATGAGATAAAATAAATGGTGTAAAGCGAGGTGGGAAGGTGGAAATAAAGCAGCCTATTTTCTTTTAATCAATGGAAATTAGGTAGAATAAGTGAATAACAAAAATATAGAGGTGGTAATGACCATTGCTACCATATTCCTCTTACTAAAAGAAAATAGGCAACCTTATTTCCATTTGCCAAGCTGTTCAGCTATTTTATGTTATTGTCATGTAATAACTATGGATAGCAATTCCATTGAACCAAACACAACCTAAGAGAGCAGGAATGAAAGGTGAGGAACGGGAGAGTAGACATTTCATAGGACTTCCATAACACTGTCAG
Organism: Rubroshorea leprosula; assembly: GCA_020521535.1. Lineage (NCBI taxonomy): Eukaryota > Viridiplantae > Streptophyta > Magnoliopsida > Malvales > Dipterocarpaceae > Rubroshorea > Rubroshorea leprosula. Next base: position 456,463 of record BPVZ01000054.1, on the reverse strand, counting down.
GCAACCATTAAATTGCTAATGATTTATATAAATCTAGTAACTGCTTTTTGAACAATCCTGAATCCATGTAAATTTCTAATAATTTACCTCAACAACAGCTGGATAAGTACACCTTAGGAATCCCAAAAATGCAGTTCTCAAGGAAAACTGAATGCTGGCAGTATGACACCTCCTCATTGTCTCAAAATTTGGATTAAAATCAAGCAGTGCAGAAAGAACTCTATCATAGTGCAGGGGCCTCTTCCTTGCTATGGTTGCAAGACTATCAACCAAAAAAAAAAAAAAGGTAATGGTTAGATATAGAAAATATCATAAGAACAGTACTCAAAGTGAAGAATTAACAATGCCACACAGAACAACACAAACATAAGAGTAAAATGATACATCAGATATCTTTCCCTATTTCTGACAGACATGTAAAAGCTTGAACATTCAGATTGAAAGATATAAAGAGAGAAGCAAATGTTCCAAACCTCTGACATGGCTATGATCACTAATATCACTCGTGCACCAAAAAGATAAGCAAAACAAAAGTGAAGCTAGAAGCAACAAGCATCAAAATCTGGTAACCTACCACAGTTTAGATCAAACTCATCTTAAGCCAACTATTTATCCATATAACACAAATATCATGGACAAGAGTGGTCACTTTGTGCAAGAATGCAAAAGGATGGATCAAATGCAATCTTTCCAGTCCAAAATGAGGTAGGAACTACTGTCAAAAATGGATAAAGCTTCAACAAGCACAATGTACATTTGCACATATTCTACCAAAGAAAAACTAGAAAAACACTTGTATACCATACACAGTTGAAATCTTCAGCAACACAGCAAAAAGTGTCACTCTCTGGACAGAAACTTATGAAATGACTAAAAGAGAAATCAGAGTAGACCTATACAACGGGCAAGACAATTATAAGATTGGGAAAACCAACAATTCTTGCAGTAAGGCTCTAATTTCATCAATAGCTTTCAAGGGATTAACCATTTTTTACTCAACACTAGACCAACTTCAGATCTGCATGTCTCCAAAATCACAATGTCCTATATGATCATACACTACCACTGGAGACATGGAGACGAGACACTAGACAATTTTATGGATGAGTCCCTGGTAACTGTGATGAAGTCAGGTTTTTATGTAGTTATTCACTAGAACAAATTGGACACATAGAGACAGGAGACCTGTGAAATTCCTTGCAAATCCTACATGATCGCATACCACCACAACAATGTCTATCAGGATTTTGAAGTACAACAGATGTTACAAAGGCTACAAAGAAAAAATCTGTATTTTAAAGATAAAATTTTAAACTCATTTGTTCCATAAAAAATTTTTACATTACCACTGTTTCATTAAGAAATACTTGTGATTATTTTCAAAGCAGCAGGAGAGCACAAAAAAATAATTCTAATCATATGATTAATGAGTCAAAACATGCCAAGAAAAAGGAACTAAAAAAGAAGAATGAACCACAATGCTCATTCATGAGAAAATTTATACTGCTGAATATCTTTACTTCTCAAACTTTCCAGTACCCCTTTGACTTTAAGAGTGCCTTTATAGCACCAGCCACAGTTGTAGAGAACACAAATTATTTAGTGAGTACTGATAACAACCATTGAAGTTTAAAAAAAATCCTCACATTTGGAGAACAGAACAGGAAATATGGTCAGGAAAGTAAAGCCCAACTTAGGAGATACAAGACACCTAACAAGACCGCCCTAACTCAAAAACCATTCAGATACATAAACCACAAATACAAGACGATACAAGGTCCTAAATGAATAAGACCACTCCAGTACTGAATGAAACGTAGAACTATTTCAAACAAGAAAAAAAACCTGTCCATAGAAAACTTCCTTACAACAATAAACAATAACCAATAGAAGCAACACTAGAATAAATTTTTAAAGAAGTCATCTTCCAAGAACATTAACCAAAATAATCATGGTTTCAAGTGCCATAACAAATAGTTCTCCATCTTTTCCCTGCAATTTCTAATGCAACACTTCTAAGAAAAATCATGCATAACATACATCCAATAACAAAGCCTGCACAGACAGCATGTAATGCAGCAACGCATCCCAATATCACTAAAATATGTCTGTCCAGAACTCAGCAGAAAGGGTAAGCCATTCAATTATTTTCTTAGCAAAAATATATTTTTTCCGAGAAGTAGGAAGAATTTCTCAATTAAGGACTTTTCAAGTAATCTGTTCCAATTTCCATCAAAATAAGCAATAGTATGAGTATGGCCCCGAAGTTATGAGAGACTAAAGGAGCTGCCCTGAAATTTTCTTCTAATCATTAACCTGTTCCAGACTTTTGTCCACCAAACATCTGATATAGGCACATAGTACACACAATTAGAACCTTGATTCACATGAAAATGTTATTGTTTTTAGGGGGAAAGAAAAAAGGAGTACTCCATACTCCATCAAAAACGCATGCAAAACCTACACAAGAGAGATGTGCAGAAGGAAATTTCAGTACTTTTGCTCATGACAGTATTAGAATACTTACACTGTAACAGTTATGAACAACAGCGTGGATCAGCAAACAAGATGAAAACACAATTTTTCTCATCTGAACAATAATTGGAAAAAAGCATCCATGCATCACAATAGATCATCTTTCAAATTTTCAACTCTTCAAGGGGAAAGCACTAATTGAGACAAAAGTAGTGTTTCCATTAATGAAAGCAATCTTCAAATCAAAGTTCCAATTGAAAATTTATCATAACAATCTGGAGATCAAACTAAAAGGGAGAAAAAAAAAATCCAAGTTGCAGTGGATAAAACTTTGATGCAACCACCTAGAATTGAAGATAAAAGCTGGAGAAGTATGATTATATATAACTTTGTTAGAGAAGCATTCTCATAGCCACATAAGAATTTGATAAGAGAAATTGCATCACAATATTAGCTATTAGATTGTTTGTCAATACCAACAAGCTTTAAGCAGGACATGTCAATCGGAATCACTTTTCAACTCCTTTGTCTGAATTTTTGTAAATAAACTACTTCATTAATAAGATTCCTGGTTGTGATTATGCAAATATAGACTGCTTTCTTATGACCAACTGACCAGTGGAGCAGCTGATTAAACTTCGTACTTTTCTGGAGAAGAAAAATTGCATTGAACCTACTGTCGTCCATGTGCATGCAAACCAACAACCTAAGTGTTCAGGACTTTGTAGGATAACTCCTAAAATTACTTTAAACCAAGATGCAAGCAGTTTTTAAGTCTTACTAAGCTCGTATAATGCAGCATTGCAGGAACAAGCATAATCAAAAGTTGGGAACTACTGAAGGAAACACAGCAGATTTAATGGGAATCCCAGATGAAAAAGAATTTTGATTATTTAAGGTATTTAATGTGCATCAACTGTTGTGAAATAATCAATACATTTTAAATAGCTTGCACATGATCAGCTGTAAAAATATTACAGCAGAAACCCAAAAAACAGTGTTGTAAATAGCCTCAATAGTTTACTGCATCGCCCGACCACCAAGTTTCTCTCAGCATTAAGGGACCATTATCCATCCATTAACCATTCCTATCATTGGCCAACGGAGCTCCATAGTACACATATAATGTGAACATTGTCTAGCCCTGTAACTCCCAACAACGGAATCGGCAATGCAGCAGTATCCAAGGCCAATAAATCCTCAAAAGAGAGCTGGACAGCATGCTGCAATGATTTCACAAAGTTGAACTTGTACTACAACCTGTTTCCAAGCTACAAGATCCCTCCAAAATTTTTTAAAATGGTAAAACACAGAAAGGGCAAAATGCAGTTTCCATGTGTAAAAAGGTTTTAAGGCCCTTGTTAATCAGATATAGATATATTCTATGCACATTGAAAAGTAGAATTTGAAGACATTAGTGACATTTTACTTCAGAGAAGCAAATAAGCTTCAAAGCGAGATAAAGTATAAAACCATCCAGGCTCCCAAGCTATAAAGGAGGAAAAAAAAGACAATTAGGCGGGAAATTTGGCACTAACCATATGTTTCAAGGAAAAATTAAAGAAGCCCAATACACAACTGTCGGTTATAACTTATAGGCAAGATATATCATCATAGTCAATTAAACCGGGGGCTAGCAGCAATGACAATAAAATTTGGGTTGGTGAGAATCCAAAAAATTAGCAATGTATCACTACACCCTTGATCCATATGCACAATCAACCTATCTTATAATTAACTATACAAAAGTTATAAACTATGGTATAACTGACAAATCCAAGAATACATAGGTATATGCATGCATTTCTGTGAAAATGAGCAAATTCAGTACAGTTCTACAATCTACACATCCATCTCTCTTTTTTCTCCTTCCTTTCTCTTTTGCATGTTGGCCAACAATCCCACATCTTTTCAATCTACTTGTTCCCAATCCGCTTCTTTTCTTAATTTTCTTTTCAACTTTTTACATGGTAGACTAAATATCCATTCACAAATTGAGAGTGAAAGTTATTAAAGTTCATAACTCAAACTGAAAATTTTCAAAGTTTTATGTGACTTGGCAGAGTACAGTGTTAAGGGGTTTTTTTTTTTTTTTATAAAATTTACACCATAGCAAACATGGGAGTACATTAATAGTCTATCAGTCTTAAAATCAAGTTTTCCATGTTTTACGTGATTAATAAAGATCCATATTCTTGGTTCACTGAAAAGGATGAAGAGCAATAAACAAGAAAGTAAGAAAAGCCAAAGAGAGGGGAAAAGCTCCACAAACTGCAAATTCAAATATAAAATAAATAGACTAATGATGACCAAAAACTTACCAATTGACAACAGCAATTGTCAATGAACCACGAAGATTACTGGCTGATTGTAACAGATCCAGTAAAATGCCAAGAGTCCTGTTAGCTTCTGACATTAGCACAATTGGATCCAGGAGAGGATGACCACCAATCAGCCAAGATATATTAAAAGTCCTTCTGCTTCCTCTAGTAGCTAAAGCAAACATCAAAAGAATCACAATCCAAAGAAACCATTATTAAAGAAAGTTAAAAACTAGTTGTAAGACTAAGCAAAAAACCTAATGCAACAACATAGACTCATAAACTCATTATGATCCAAGCAGGTCATCAGCCAATATAGACCAAGATTGCAATACCTTCGGCAATATTTTCAGAATCAATGGTATCAGATGTAAAAAGTAAGACATAAGTCTCCAAAAATTTCAGTGCTGGCAACTTCGTCCCTACCAGACCAGGCTACAATGTCAAAAGCAGAGATACAAGTCAAAAGATATTGCACAATAAGTACAAGCAGATGATATAAACTTGATTAAATATTTAGTGTTCAAAATACAAATCTAATAAATTTTTCAAAAGAGCTTCAAATGTGAGCCAGAGAGTAAAGGGTATGTGAGTTAACTCATTAACTTATTACACTGAACATATTGGAGGATGTTTTTCATACCCAATAGATTATAAGAAAAGACATTGAAGGTATATTTTAAAAGGCTTACAGTAACTCAACATACTGAGTTGCTATCACTAGCCAGGATTGCATAACAAAAGATAAAGATGTTGCTCCCTCTTCTATCTCTAGCACAAGCATACACTCACATACAGCAACTATGCACAAGCCTTAAGAATCAATCAAGCATATGGATGCACCTAATCAGGAGCATTCTTCATTCTCAATGAGATAGGCACATGATATAGGAATAAAATAAAAATCAGTCCGTAAGCACGTGAAATTTTCCTCAAGAATCCTCCACCGTATCAAGGAAAAAAAAAAAGAAGAGGATTATACAAAGTCTGACTCTCGCCAAATAGATATCCAAGCATAATACACAAACTCAGTGAACAAAATCTATTTCATCTACAAACTTCAATTTAAGCAACTTTACATTTCATACCTCCAAGGCTATGAAAAATACAGAGTCCTTAAACTTAATCATCCACATCCATAGTTCTTCAAGCCACCGCCCAACTTTACCATGCTGCTGAAACTATAATATTGAGAGAAAAGAAAACAGTTTCACAACTAGCCAAAAAAAGCAGATACCTTTTATGCAATTGATGAATCACCATGTAAATATTATGTGGAAATCAAATGATCCTATCAATATCATCAACTTCTTTCTTTCTTTCTTTCTCTTTTTTTTTTTTTTTTTTTTTTTTTTTTTTTGGGTGGAGGCATAAGTGAATTCTAGAAAGATACATTTGGATCATACAGCATGGTTTTAGCAATTAAGATTACAGATTGTACATTCAAAAATACAAGGAAAAATGCACCCAAAACCACTGGCAAAAATTAAAATTTGAAAGCATGTCATATTAAAGTCTGAAAACATTCATTGTAATTTTAGAGACTTTGCATAGAAAACCAATATTGAACCTAATAAGAAACATATTACTATGAAGAAAAATGACAACAAAATTATTGGCATTAAGTATGTATTCCACATTCAATATAAAGGGTAATGGGAAGGAAAGAGAAACCTGGAAGGCCATCTCTTCCAAAACAATGCAAAAGAAATTTGAGCCACTGATGATAGATTTCTGAACAACAATGGAGTCATTGTCCCTCAAAAATTCTAATAGCACTGGAACTAGCATAGAAGAATATTCAATTGCTTTTAATCCGATTTCTTCAATCACCCTGCCAAGAAAAAAAGAACAAAAAGAGAATGAAGCTCCAACTACTGCAACTGGGTCTCACCTAATGCAAGGTGAACGGAGAGAGAGAGAGTGAGAGAAAGAAGAAGAAGAAAAAGAAGGAAATTGAGGCATGCTTGCTGAAATACACATGAGTAAGCAAAGGCCTGATGAGAACAACCCCACCAACCCAAAAAGAGCACTGGCTTGCAGGCATAACTCCCTAACGTAGGACACTCTGGAGACTGCCATTCATTGAGCAACTAAAATGCCAAAAGAAACTGCATGCACAGGTAACTAAAATGCTCATTGCAACCCTTCGTACTTTTTAATTATATCTACTCATCCAATTACAACCAAGAGGAACACAAAGCAAGACCTACTTCAGCTAAAACTGTCTTTATGAACATACTAATTATCACGCATCCCATATGAAGTTATAAACTTCAATCCTCCCAGGAACCAACCAATCGGAGACCTTATTAAATTCTTTTACAGTCTGCAATGCACCATGGAGCTGAAAAACCAGCTTAACAATATCACAAAATCATGAATTAATCAATTAGCAACTGTAATTCAATTAGCAACTTCACAATACAGGTCAGTCACCAACAAAATCCCAAACCATAAACTTGCAACGCACCCAGCATTTCTACAGACAATTCAACGAAATCAAATAGTACAGCCTAGGGTTTCGAACTTACTCAACAAGGGACTGCCTAACAAGGCTCTCAGGGGAGCGCCGTAGGTCAGCTAGATAAGGGAAAAGCTCGACAGCGAATGAAGGCTCCAGAGATGATAGAATATCTTTAGCCTGCTTTAAAGAAGAAAGCTTGACAGCCAAATCGCCATGGTTGCTCGCTGCTAAGAGGAGAGAAACCGCTTGTTCTCTGGAAGCCGCAGTCGCCATAGCTGACCTTGATGATTGAAGAATTGTATCGATTTTCGTTAAGAAGAAGGAGGATTTTGGAGTTAGGGTTTTGAGAAGTTAGGGGTTTGGAGGAGTGGAGGATGGAGGAGAAACAGAGAAAATAGAGAGAGAAGAGATGGCCGGACGGACGGGGGAAAATCTAGAGGAAAAGGAGTTTGGATTTGCGGCTAAAATAAGGAATCCTTGGACGAGGTCTTCTGGGCCGTCGGAGTTTTAAACTTTGAATTTGTGGCCCAATATGAAAAAGAAGTTACGCCTTAATAATTCATCTGTTTCTATTATTAAAAAATAAATAAAAATACTATATTTATAATATTATAATATTATAAGTTGATTTTTTTAAAAAAAATTTATTTATAATATTGACTACATAAGTGGTTTTATAATGATTCTTTATTAAAAATGAAACATTTTAAATTTAAATTATATAGGATGTGAATCGATTTAGTAAAAAATTAGAGAAAAAGAATTGCTTGCAAATAAAATAAAAAAATTTATTTATTATATATTATATGCATTTATTTAACAAAAATTATGTTACAATCCATTTTGTAATGAATTATAATATCACAAGCATTAAAAGGAGAGGTCCCTGATATTGGACCATCCCCTCCCCTTATTAAGGGTTCTAATGTTGATATTACAATTCATAAGGCGAATTATAACACAAGATTCTGTTTATTTAGTATTATATTATATAAAATTGGTTAAATATTAATTTTGGTTTTTCAATTTTAAAGTTTTGTACAATTTTCATTTTTAACTTCTTTTTTTCACTTTGTTAATCCTTTAACTATGGAAAGTATATCTTTTTAATATTCTGTTAATTAATCCATTAAATCTATTTAAATCTGCACATTTTTAGTCTCTCAACATTTATTAGAAGTTGAGAGACTAAAAATATGTAAATTCAAATAAACTTAATAAATTAACTGACGAAATGATAAAAAAAGTGCAAAAAAAATTTTCAAAAAAAAGAAAATTATATAAAATCTTAAGTTGAGGGACCAAAATTGATATTTAACCTATAAAATTCATTTAACATCAATCTATTAAGCTTATAATTGTAACATCAACTTATGGAAAAACCTTGAGTAGCTCCTAAATTTACAATGTTTTTCAATTATGCCCTTTACTTTATTTTATTGTCAATTTAACCCACTAACCTTTTGAAATATGCAAAAAACTGCTCATAGAAGTTTTGAGAATAGGAGATAACAGGCTTTTTCCCGGAAAACAGACGGAGCTTTTAATAAGTATAATCCTTAATCTAATAGTATAATGGAAGTTTTAGGTTCTAATTACTTACCATTAAACCTTGCAAATCAAGGAAAAAATGCCTTTCACCAATTTAAAAAGACGAGAAATGAATGGAATGCCCTCCATATGTTGTTCATAAACAATAATTTAAGAAGAATTTAAAATTTAAGTTTTTAATTAATTTTTTTTAATACTATCCTCTCTTATAAAATACAACATCAAATATAAATATTCCCGTCTATTGGTAACAACTGAACTTCATGGTGCAGCGCACAATAAAATCCATTTCACTAGGTACATAAGTAGTATACATATATGTAAAAAAGGTGGAAAAATCAACCAGGCCTAGCTGGTGCCAATAAACCACCTCAACGATAGACTGCCACATGACATGATGAGGCTCTGCTTTATTCAATCATTTGGCATCCCCTACTTGTTCTTCTTCTACAATCCCAAATCCAATCATCAATGCCAATTCCTATACACAAAGTCTAGAATTGACTACCCTCAAATGTTTGCCCGAACAGCCAGTTGGCCGGTACCACGTTGTTGCTGGTCACTGTCTGGCCGTCGCTGGTAGTCACCTGAAAAGACAGGCTCTGGCCATTGAGGTAGGAATTGCTCTGCCAGTTCTGGCCCCAGTTCCTTGACATGGGTTGCCATCCTGTGTTACTTCCCATGATTGAAACAGCATGGACATCTCCTGCACCGCCGACGTTGGTGATGAGAACTAGGTTGAAGTAGGAGTGTCCGTTCATTGTGAACCTGATTCCTCCTTTCTTCACACATGGTACCCTGTGCGTGTTGAAATGTGAAAATGTCAGAGTCGGACCATCGAATCGATCGAATTCATTCGTGAATTTAAAAGAAGGGGAGGAGTTGTTTAATTAATTACCTCCTAAAGGAAATGGGGACAATTCCGGCTTTGTATTCAGCAATTTTCAAGAAGGCAGGCTCGGCCATGTCAAAGTGTTGGAGAGGAGGATTGCACCAACCACCGTTGTCGTTTGCGAGTGAAGGGTTAGGTGGGCAGAAGTTGGTAGCAGTGACGATTATGGAACCAGGGCGGCACCATTGGGCATCGTTGGTGCATTTCATTTCATAGCAAGATCCGCAGCTCAAGCCGTTCTTGAACAGAGCAGTGCTGAGAGCTGCAGTGTTAGTCCCATACCCACGGCTATACAGGTTGCCATATCCACAAGCCCCTCCTGGAATTAATGACAAAAATTGCCGACACATCACCGACAAATGTATATATGAGATTCGGAGCCAAAATGAAAAAGGTAAATTAATTAATTAAGACTACGTACTTTTCCAATTCCAAACACAGAATCAATTTGTTACTTAATAAACACCACCAATGATTAATTAATTAAAATCACTTTGCGCTCTACGCCTTTTACTTCCGGCCCCCCATTTGTTGGGTATATATATACTAAATGAAATTATTAAAGTTTAGCATTATAATGCATGGTAATTAATTAGAAGAGAAAGTAGTTGCCTAAACTCAGTACTTACCCATTGTGCCAGAAGCCTCACCTCCACCGTAGAAAGTGGCATGGCCACTTTCCCATCCAGAATCGGCATAAATGCCCTGCAGCTGCACCCATAAATTGAGAACAAAAGCTAGAAGAGACAAGGAAAGTAATGATGGGGCAATGGCCATGGTGAATAATTGAATGTATGAGATCAATGAGGGAGAGAGAGAGAGACAAAGGGTGTGAGCACTAACTAGAAGTGGTTATTGTGGCAAGCTAATTAAGGGATGAGGGGGTTGGTATTGCTGCTGCTGGGTGCATTAGATGGGGAGGAAAGTCTGGTTATATAGAGAAGAATGGAAAGCTTAGGAATGCGTTTGGGGCGGTTGGATGTGACCTGTTTACAAATTTGCAAGAGACAATTCAGGCCGAATCACGTTGCTCCAAAACCTGATTTCATATTTTGAGGCCTGCACGTCCAAATGTCCCTCTCCCTCTCTCACTACCAACCGCTAAGAATAACGACCCTAGCCCGGTGGCCCACACTCCACCCTTAGTCTTCGGCTAAAACCAATTTTGAACTCCTCACTTTACAAAATTGGTAGGTTTTAGTTTCTAATCTTATATTAATTTATTAAGTTTATTTAAATATGCACATTTTTAATTTCTTAAGTCAAGAGATAAAAAAATGTGCATATATTAGAAATTGAAGGATTAAAAATGTACATATTTAGATAGATTTAATAAATTAACTAACTAAAAGACAAAAAAGTACATTTTTCATAATCAAGGGATTAAAAAATGTAAAAAAAAATAAGAGATAAAAATTATATAAAATCTTAGATTGAGGGACCAAAATTGATATTTAATCTATAAATTTCATTTAGTATAATATCACAAGGATTAGTGCTTGTCCGCTTATCCCTAAAAAATTAAAAGGAAAAATGATAAAAATTACCTTAATACATGCTTTAAAAATATGATAATTTAATTTTTTTTCAATAAAAATTTATTAAAACGACGTAGTTTATAATAATTTTTCTCTTAATCTTTAGGAATTAAGATTGATAGATATTATTTTCACGTGACAATCTATTAAGCTTATAATTATAACATCAACTTATGGAAAAACCTTGAGTAGCTCCTAAATTTACAATGTTTTTCAATTATGCCCTTTATTTTAATTTATTGTCAATTTAACCCACTAACCTTTTGAAATATGAAAAAAACTGCTCATAGAAGTTTTGACAATAGAAGATAACAGGCTTTTTCCCGGAAAAACAGACGGAGCTTTTAACGATCACACACAGCCATCACGGAGATCATAGCAGAGAGACTGAGATCCAGCATTCGGGTTTGCAGCATCTAGGAAGAGAAACTCGAAATGGAGGGGTGGGATCCGAACACGAAGTCGACGCTCACGCAGATCCCGCTGCTGACGACGAAGGCCGGCCCTAGGGACGGAGCGGCGTGGACGCAGAGGCTCAAGGAGGAGTACAAGGCTCTGATCGCCTACACGCAGATGAACAAGTCCAACGACAATGACTGGTTCCGGATCTCCGCAGCCAATCCTGAGGGGACCCGTTGGACGGGCAAGTGCTGGTACGTCCACAACCTTCTCAAGTATGAGTTTGATCTCCAGTTTGATATCCCGGTGACTTATCCTGCCACCGCACCTGAGATCGAGCTACCACAACTTGACGGAAAGACGCAAAAGGTGTTTACTTTTGCTTTTCTAATAGTTGATCAATTGCTTTTTTCTTCTTTTTCTGTGGATTATTAATCATTTGTTCTTGTGGTTGCAGATGTATAGAGGAGGAAAGATTTGTCTCACTGTGCATTTCAAGCCACTTTGGGCGAAAAATTGGTATGCATCCTCTTTGGTGATCTATTTGAAATTGAATGATGATTTTGCCCTCAATTTTATTGTTGGTGTTGAGAAAAGCAAAGAATATATAGGAAACAGTACAATTTTCTTCAACTTATTTAGCTTAGTTTTGCATAATTTCATTAAAATTTTCCATCTTTTGGTTATAGTGTGGTTTGTTTTGTTCTCAGCCCCAGAATGAACCATTCTGAACCAATGAGAGTTAAATTTCTAGCCCCAGGAGGACATTGAACGATTGGTGTTTGCACTTGAAAACCATATTGCAATAGTTTGATTTCTCGTACCTAGCGATGAATGTAATTTATATTGCCTGGTTGTGTTCATAAGTTTCATTTGAAAATTTTTACCCAAATGCTCTGGATTCTCGTTATTGTGTTGGAATTGTTGGTAAGTAGTTGTTTCATTTTTTATTTTTGTTGCAGTCCGAGGTTTGGTATAGCACATGCACTTTGTTTGGGTCTTGCTCCATGGCTTGCAGCAGAGATTCCCATTCTTGTGGATTCTGGTATGATAAAGCACAAGGATGATGCAGCTTCATCTAACGACTCTTAGACTTTTTGAGGTTAAACATGTAACTTAATTCTTACGAAATAAAAGTTCCAGGCATAATTATGTGATTTAGAGGGCACAGTGAACCTCAAGGTGTACAATTTATATTTCATACAGGGTCAGATATATATCAAGAGAACTCTTTTAACTCATTTTCAACTGGAAATGGTATCCTTTTATTTTTCATTGTGAATGTGTTGGAACAGTGTGCTGTTTCTTTGTTGCTTGCAAAACAATGACAGGTTTCAAGGGGATGAAAATCAATATAGTCTTGACCAAGGTTGTATTCCTTTTTTGGGAATGTGACCAGGGTGGTATTCTAATTCCAAAGGTCGCGGGGGGGTGGGGTGTTGGGGCGTTACATTCTTGGTGTACCACTCGGCTTGCCCAACTTCTGATTTACTTGTTTCCTTGTTGCTCTGTTTTCTAAGACTAAGGTTGTAATGGACTACAATTCATGACTCTCCTTAAAATGTACACATGCAATTCCAATCTACCTCACCCCCCCTAAAAAAACAAACAAACAAACAAACTGGCTGGATCCTATGTGGACCAATCAATTGATCAGCCCGCTGAATGTCCTTTTGCGTTCTTCCAACATAACAATAATCACCCAAAAGTTGGAAAATTGTGCGTTAGTATTGGGCTTGCTTGCACTACAATAAGCCCGAAGCAATTTCCATGGGCATTGAACATTGACTATATTTTTCCGAGAGAAGCTCTTGTTATTCCTCTTACACTGTATTTGGTTTAAAGAAAATTGAAGGAAAAAAAAAAGAAAGAAAAGGGAATATTTTTTTTGGCTATCAAAAAGAATTGAAAGGGAAGGAAAAGGAATAATTTTCTTTATTTTTTTAATTTATTCCCTTATCTAAATGAGAGGAAAAGATAGGAGGGACATTTTATTTCTTGATTTCCCTTTCTTTTATTTTTTTTCAACCCAAACATACAATTAGAATTGGTTTAGGGAAGAAAACCAAGGGTTGATTGTAATGTTATACCAGGCTTTTCCAAACAACAGCGTTAGTTGGAAAGATTAGTCCTACACGAAGTAATCAATTTTCCACAATATATAATACCATGCTTTAAAATGGAAATTATTGAGAAAAAGTTGTGACGATCTCTTGGACTACACCCTAATGCATGCCCAAAATGAAAAAAATTAAGGTATTGGATTCAAGCAAACTTTAGCTAACATTTTTAAAACCCTAGTTGCAAGTTGCCACCTCCAAATTGTAAAGATCTTGAAAACAACTAAGAATGGGTAGAGCAGGAGTTAGAACCTGACATGTGTTTTGGCTGGTGGCTTTGTTGGCTACTTGGCATGATAATCATGAGATATGGTACGATTCGGCAGCCTTTGGCATCAAGGCAAGATTCATTTCAACTTGGATATCAATTTGATGTTGCTAATGAACATGTTTTTAATGTTGATGTTGTGGTCTTCAGGATTTCAAATTATAATTTGTAATTCATTCACAATACATTGCTGCTTGCATGTCATGTTATAGTTGCTGGTTCGATCTAGTTACAAGTTGGGCATGATCCTTGGAATGCACTCCAACACATACTAAAAACGAAATGAAAATACATTTAAGCCAAAGTTTTGCCTTTTCTGATTGAAGAAATCCCTAATCAGTCTTCACACTAATAATATTTTTGCTTCAAATTGTTGCATGACATGCACTTTACAACCTGCCCTCGCCCTCTGTGTACATTTGCTGACTCTCTTTCATAAAATTGTTTTTGCTAGTGTTTCGATAGTAATCAAGTTTCTTTAAGAATTAAACAAACACACTAATAAGAATTTGGCACAATTAGTATTCATTGACGATTTAAAAACTTTGATTTATAGTCAATATCAAAAATTTAAATCCTTACAATATCAAATACAAGTAACTTTATGTATAAAAAATAGATAAATAAACAAGAACAAAGGGTAAATTCAAAAAGCGTCCAATAGTATTGAAACGTTTGATTAAGGGAATACATGAATATTAATTTCAAGTTAATCGTGTAATCTGCTCACTATCTTTCTTTAATACTAATATAATGTTGAAATTGATTTGCTCTTATTTTTTTTTCTTTAGTTGCACTTAATGTCTTGTGTATAATTATATGTTTTTATTAATGAAATAAGAATTTTCATGTCTATTAACGACTTAAATAATTTAACAATAATTTCTTTTTATTGAAAATAAGAGATTTTGATATCGAATCGTATGATATACGAATTGAGTGGGACATGAAATGGGAGAGAGTCCCATTGTTCAACCAATATCAAAAAATATATGCCTAATGACTTTGTGCTATTAATATAATTTTAGCTGAGTTCAAAATGGAAATCAATATCTGAACTCTTGAGATGAGAGTATAGTTAATGTCCACGATGTGTAATGAAAGTTGTGGCGAACAGAAGGGCTGAAATCTTGACAGGCAATATGCATCACAAATGGGTTCGTACCCTTATCTCTTTTGCTATAGCATATCTGTCTCTGGGGAGACTGGGATCTTTTTTCTTTTTTTGGCAGATACAATTCATCTAATGGAGGAGAAAGGTCCACGATGTGACGCTGCCAATCTTAATTGCTATGTAAGACAAATTAGAGAATCAATGGAACAATGATACCTTGATCCTCTCTTTCGGTTTCACTTCACCCTGATTTCCTGTCGTTTTCTATTGTTCCTTGTATTTTCTTCTTCTTCTTCTTCTTATTATTATTTTGAATGTGATCTTTTATTTTATACATTTAAAAAATTAATAATGTATTTAAATTAAAAGGAATAAAGAGAATGGGGAGAAGAGAGAAAAAAAAAAAAGGGAATTTTTTTTATTTAATGTATTTATTTTATTTTTAAAATTTTATTTCTTTATTTTAATAAGGAGAATGAAGAGAAAGGAAAACAATCCCCCCTTCATATGGTAAATGTGTATAATTTTGAGGATGAAGGTCCTAAATACTCCTATTTTTTAAGATGTTAGACATGATAAATATTATTTTTTTACTAATAAAGACTTCAAAAAAAAAAATGTCACATATCCCGGCATGATCGGTTGAAAAACTAGTTATTTATTTATAACAAAATATAATTATTTATATGTTATTATAAATTTATATAATATATAATTATTTTTTTACTTAAAATTTAATTTCTAATATTTAATATATATTCATTTAATAATATCTTATAATTATAAATTTATAATTTTATATAATATTAATATTATCATTTTCTTTTTAAGATGAGCAAAGAGCAACGAACAATGAAAAGGAAAACGTCTCTTCTATGACGAAGACTAGTAAGAGGAAAGAAGACTCCCTCTATCTATTTGAATTAGTCATGACCTTTTAACTCTTTTGTACTGCTCATTTCTCCATCGTTTTGATTTCTTTTGCTTATTTATTTTAATATTTAGTATCTTTTTAATATTTATCTTAATATTTAGTATCTTAATATTATAATAAAAAACAAAACTATATATGTGACATTGAAATATAATAATAGAAATATGGTTACACCCCTCTAATTTAATTTTTATTTTACTTAA
>BPVZ01000054.1:329818-341045 GCA_020521535.1 Rubroshorea leprosula | reverse complement strand
GGAGATGGGTAAATTTGTAATTTTTTATTTTTTTATTAAGGCAAAATCGGTTGATGAGTTGGTGATGAGTTGGCAATAACGTGGCTTAAAAAAAATTCCAGATCAACGTTTTTTTAAAATTATTTTTGCCATGTCAAAAAAAATTATAAAAAATGTCACGTGTCGTAGTTAGCGGTCTAAATTGACAGAAGAACTAACGGTGTGCATTTTTTAGAGTTGAAAGATCAAAAAAGTGCAAAAAATTATTAAGGGACCAAAAATGTGCAACTCACTACAGTTGAGTTGAGGAATCAAATTTAGCATTTAACTTTTTTTAATTCATGTTTTAATTAATATATTTTTTAAGTTGTTAATTTATATAAAAAATAAAAAATTAATATTAATATTACTATTATATATTTTAATTTAATTAATTATTAAAATTAAATTTTATTTTTTATATAATTTAATAATAAAAAAATATTGACTACCTTCTTAATTTTTTTCTTAGAATATATGGTTAAAAAACCCTAAATTTAATAATACAAGTGATTTGTTATACTCTAAAAAGACTTAGTCTCGGGCTCGGAGTTTGTATGTTCTCACTTTAAAAATTTTATTGTTTGACTGAAAATTTCAAATTCTATAAATAGTTATTCATGATTTTTAGAAAATTCATACAGTTTATCAAATTTATTAAATTTAGTGTAAAAACTACCAAAAATGATTCGTTTAGCACGTTTATTGACATTGGTTTAACTCTTAAGGAACAATTAGTAACTAATCGCAGATGAGCCTGCCGGTGCTAGCCGCTGTAGATAAGGTGCATGCTGCGTTGGCATTTTCCAGGGTTCAAGTTGCTCCAGTTGCTGCCTGGTAAGACTATGTTCCGTACAACTGGTAAGAAGTTTTTTGAAATTTAAAAGCTCCGACTGCATCAAATATTACAATTTGTGAAAAATTAGACTTGATAAAATTAAATCCAATCTGAAAATCCGACTCAACACATCATTGGGTGATAGGTCTTATATGTTAATCTAAAATTTAAAATGATCCGAACTGAAATTATCCAAATCCAAATGAATTTGATCACAAGTGGATCGGGTCACAGGTGAGTCAAGTCATTTGAAATAATCTTAACTTTTTATTTATTTATCTTTTATTAGATTATTTAAAAAATAATTTTAAATTTCTAATTTTCTTAATCCTAAAAGTAAAAATAAATAAAATAAATAAAATACATAAATTTTAACCTCCTTTCAGTTTCTCATTCTCTCAACTTTTCCTCTTCTCCACTCTTACTCTCCCTTTCTTCAACTCAAGCTCTTTAATCCTTCTCTTTGGTGGTACTTGCATAAAAAATCAAATTATGTGGCACATAATAAGTTGTGTCATATGATACTGTCAAAATTTTTAAAAAAATAAATATAAAAACCAAGAATGTCTATTAAAAATCAAAAGTCAGTGATTGAAGAACTCTTATCATCATTAGAAGCACAATGACAAAAACATCAAAAACATCAAGAACATCAAGGTTTGATATTAGTTGCTAATTTGTTCTTAATTAATACTTTGTTCCTTATTAATAAAAATCAATCCTAATCCAATTTCTTCTTGTATTTATTTAGATATATTTTAAATTTACATTTTAAACTTTAATATTGAATAGGGCTATACTTTTTGTATAATACCTTTTTAAATATTGAATAGAATTGTATTTTTTATATAATACTTTATAAATGTTGAATAAACATTAGATATTAACATATATATTACATTTGTCTTTTGAACTCTAATCCTTCATATCTCTTCTTTAAATGAAGATCCATGTCTCTTCTTTTAATGAAGTGTCTTTTCTTTTAATGAAGGTTAATGCTTTTATGAAATTATAAATTCTAAATATTGTATAGGCATTATATATTTGACATATGTTTTAGTTTCACCTATATAATTAGTAATCTTTCCCTTTTCTTTTCTTGAGATTGGATAAAAATTGAATTGCGAAATGAAAATTAGCGTTTAATAAAGTTTTCTCACTAAATAGTTAATTAGTATTAGACTTTGTTAAAGAAAAATAGAGAAAAATATTTAAAAAATTTAATTTTTTAAAAGTTGAGTCCACTCGACCAAATCCGAGACTCATGTGGGTGGGTCATGACTCTATCCTTTCAATCCGACACTCGAAATGACCGAATCCGAAAAACTCGAGATCCGAGACGACCTAATCCGACCTGTTTGTTAGGTCTATGAAAAATGTTATAAATTTTTATAAATTAGTATTTTATCTATTTCATTATAAATCTCAAAAGTATCGAATTTGTGCTTTTGCATAATTTTATCATTTGGATTTTAATGAAATTACACATTATATATATTTTATCTTTATTTTTTATTTTATTTACAAAAACAGCACTTATACAATAATTTATTTTTAATAGAATTTCTATTAAAAACTCCAGTCACACCAAATGGACACTAATTATCCTCTTTTCCCCCAAATTTCCCTTATTCAGAAAAGAAAAATGATAGTAGATATTAAGGATAATAGTTGTTATTTATATATAATTTAAACATTATTATTCATTTAAAGAAATATTGTATAATTTGAATTGTATAATATAAATAATAATTATTATTTTAATAAATATAATATAAATTATTAGATAGTGATAAATTCTTTGATTTTAAAGACAATTAGATTGTAAGATAGAAAATTTTTATTCATTTGATAAGATAAAATAATAATTAAGGAGTACTATTCATGATTCTCAAATAATTTAAATTAAACAAATTTGATACCATATTTGAATCATATTAGTGAGAGTTTTAAGTTCTATTTGATTTGGCTATTAAAAATATTTGATAGTTATAACTATTAACTCACATATAGTCGATATTTCTATTTTTTAATAGTTTAAAATTAATTTATATATTTTTCTAAACACTTTTTTTATTTATTTAAGAAAAAAATATAACCTAATTAAGTTAATCAAATCAAACCCCCTTTAGTTAAGTTAATTTCAATTTTTTTGAGTAATTTATTAGTTGAATAAATCAAGTAGAGACCAAATGAATGGTTATCCGCACCCTTATTTACAAGGAAACAATATCTCATTTCTGGCCAAGAAAGTAGGAATATCTCTCTGCCATTTTGTAATTGCTAGATTATATACTAATATCAATTCTTTTATTTAATTTATTAATTTTCGTTTTGAAAGTATATATCAAATTAAAATTAAACTAGTAAGCAAATTACATAAATACAGAAAAATATTTATCTCTAAATTTGTAAAAAAATTTGACAAAAAAATAATAAAACTTAAAAGTTGCATTGTTTTAATACACTTTATTTTAAAAAAATAAAATAAAATAAAATAATTTTAAAAATAAAAATGATACTATTATTTTAGATTTTTTTTTTTGGTTTCCCGTCCGTATCTGGCATTTCGTCTCGACTAATCTGAACCTGACCCGTGTCGCGCACCTGGAATGGTGGGTGAGTCTCCCGCTACTGCGTACACAAGGTCTCGAACTCGAGACCTTACCTAA
Source organism: Rubroshorea leprosula (assembly GCA_020521535.1). NCBI lineage: Eukaryota > Viridiplantae > Streptophyta > Magnoliopsida > Malvales > Dipterocarpaceae > Rubroshorea > Rubroshorea leprosula. Next base: position 337,517 of record BPVZ01000054.1, on the reverse strand, counting down.
TTTAGAACAAGTCGCTTACCACTTGATCCAACCACTCGTTGGTATTATTTTAGATTTTTTGTTGCTATATTTTCTGTTATTTGTTATAACAATTTAAAATTAATTATTAATGATTTTATTTAATTTAATCAAGAAATAAAAATATTTAAATTAATAATTATTATTATTATTAATTATTAAATAAAATAAATTATTAATTATTTAACAAAATAAAATTATCTGTTTACCTATTTTTTCTCAAATCTAATTGATAAAGATAAATACTAGGTAATCCCAATACACAAAATCCGAATATTATTTGTTACTTTAATCACGAAAATAATTGCCCTCAAGCCTTCCTTCCACGTCTCTCCCATGATTTTATTTATTTGATTATTTCCCTTCTTAATCAATCCACTACACTCCAGCTTGGGTCCACCTTACCCCCTTTCCCCTCAAATGGAGCCCTAGTTTAACCCCCTTTCTCCCTCACCAAACATACTCCGAAATCCTCCCCACTTCTCCTCTCCCATGGATAGCTTCCCCTCCTCCTACCCCTCTTATCCCGACTCCGGCAACTCCTCCCCTCACTCCCGGGAAATCGACTGTGAGAACCAGTCATGGGACGAGCCGCCATCTAACAACGCCAATTACAAGGTCAAGTTCATGTGTAGCTATGGCGGCAAAATCCACCCTCGTCCGCATGATAATCAGCTCGCTTATATTGGGGGTGACACCAAGATCCTGTCCGTTGATCGGAATATCAAGCTTTCTGCCATCATGGCGAAGCTGTTGGCTCTGTACGGTGGAGAGGATGACGTTTGCTTAAAGTACCAGCTACCTGGTGAGGATCTCGACGCCTTGATTTCGGTCACCAACGATGAGGATCTCGAGCACATGATGTTGGAGTACGACCGGCTCTACCGTGCATCGGCTAAGCCGGCGAGGTTGAGGTTGTTTTTGTTTCCGTTGAAACCGCTTATGGCGGCGGGGTTCGGAGGAGGCGAAGCTAAATCGGAGCGGCAGTGGTTTGTTGACGCGCTGAATTCGGTGCAGATTCAGAATCTGGAAGGTTCATCGCCTCCCGCTGCCGTTGCGTCAGCGACAAATCCGGATTTTCTGTTTGGGTTTGATAAGGTGAAATTGCCTGATTCGGTGCCGCCCCCGGCGCCGACGATTCCGGAAGTGGTTGCCAAAGACGTGACGGCGGGATCAGATTGCGGATCCGATGACCGGCATGCAATTGGAGAATCGGTAGTGTCCTCAGATGAGATTCATAGGCAGATCCAGGAGTTGCAAAGGCTGCAGATTGCTGCTAACCAAGAGCAGGGCGTTTTGCACAGACAAAATGACGAATCAACCACCAGGGCATATAACGCTCAAGACTTTTACAAAATTCCAGAGAAAGTTGCTCCGGCGCTGGCTCCCGGTTCCGTTCCGATGCAAATGCAGTTTCCAACGGCGTATTATCCTGAAAGACACATTGCAACTGCCGGTTATCAGGTGGCACCTGGAACTGACCAGCCTGTCTTCCTCATTCCCGCTTCTGCTGCTGGGGTTTACCAGGCGCCACCAACACTGCGTCAGGTGGCCGGACCTGCTGGTCAGCCATACTATGGCGTGCAGAGGGTTGTCCAGGAGGTCTACCGGGAGCAACCAGTTTATAATCCGGTCCCGGCTACAGCTTCGGTACAGCAGCCCAAGATTGGAACTTACCCTGCTGAGGGCATATCAGTGATGCAGCCAAAGGCTGGTGTTACCGAGCCTACTTATGTACAGGTAGGGTACGACGGTGCGGGGAGGCAGGTATACTACACTACCCAATATCAAGGGGTGGCACCAGTGACTGCTGGCGGCGCGGCCGCCTTGAATCCGGACGGTAAGGTTGTTGTCAATGCCAAGACTACCCAAACTCCTGCAGTGTGATTAAGCATTAGACTATTAAATTCGTTTTTTTGATTGAGTGGTAATATAATACTAAATAAGAGTGAAAGATTCATATAAATTTTGTTGAATGTTGATGTTTCTTATGGATTTAACATTGTTTGATGTATAAATGATGACTGGTAGAGGGAATTTGGTTGTAAATTGGCTGGGTAATTTCCTGATTAGTTTATTGCAACAGGCAAGTCTTCTTGAGGTTGTTGAAACATTACACTCTGCTGAAAGTGGTAAAAGAAAATGTTTTCAATTCCAGAGGCTGTCTACTCCAACATTGTCTGTTTTTGGGAATTTCTATTTGTTCTTGATTGGATTAAATTATCAGGTGTAGCATGTTACTTTTGAGATTGATTTTTTGTATTCAGTTCTTCTGATATTGCCTTGGGTTTAGCCATATAATTTGACGAATTGTCGGGTTATAAGAATGACAGCAGAGTTCTTTGCAAATTTTTCAAGAAGGATGTAGAATGAAGTAAGAAGATGATCTATCTGGATCTTGGAATTCTCAAGGTAAACAATGATGTCCATTTTTGCAATATTTTGCACAGAAAGATTGGAGTGAAAACATATTGATATTTTGTTTCCAGAAAGTGTGATAAAAACAATATGGTCTGGATACTCATTGGTAGCTTTGTAGCCAAAATCACAATTGCTCCAGCTACACCCTCCAACACAGTCTCCTTTACATGACTTCTATATACAGAGTTTTAACCTGACAGACTTAGTTAATTTTAATGAAATAGTAACTTGTGCAGCAATCTCATTTACATCCATAGCCTTTTCCTATGCCATCTGCTTAGCTCTCGTCCCCATTGCCATAGCTGTTTGCATGACCTCTTTAAAGTGCCATTCATTTCTCATAAATTATCTGCCTTTGTAGTTAGACCACCATATGGTTCATCTCCCGCCTTGCTTGAACAATTAGATAGTATAAAGACCAATACAATCATGGGCAGCACTAGTGATTCTTCATCGATCTGTTCATCAAACATTAGGTTTTAGCCAACCTTAGACTGAGTAGTTGTTTGTTTTAAAAGTTCCAATAGGGAATCTACCTTTATAAATCCAGACTTCAAGTTGAGCAATGCCACAGCTTTTCCATAAGGATTTTCTGGTGAGAATTCAACAGCCGTCATGAAATGTTGTTTTCCTTTCTGCTTCTTCTTGTTATTAATTTCATACTCTAGCTTCCTACCAGGAAAAACAATCACCTGGAGGAAGACATACATGTTAGTAAGCTAAGCTTCATATACTTATGATAGTGTAATAATTTCTTGCATGATGCCATGGGCATTAGCAAAGAAACAGAGTCTCTGCTCGTACAATCTTACATCAAACCAATGGTGGTTTGAATTAGATGTTCACCTTTCTACTACCTTGAAGCTCAAATGCATAGCCATCTTCACTAAATTTCTTGTGAACCTGAAACAACCAGTTAGAGTTAATCAAAAACCGTCCTGGTCCAGAAGATTCCGCAAGCACCAGCTTTTTGCCGGATGTAGGCACACCAATCACTTCCTTTTTTGCAGGGAGATCTCTTCTTGCCTCCATTTTCAAGGAGTCCCTGAGATAGACAACAAATAGGCAGAAATTTAAAAAAGTCGAATGCAAAACGGCTCATTAATGGAACAAGGTCAAGGAATTTTGTAATAAAATCTTCAAAATTTGAGTATTAACCTCATCTGCATAGTGATGATCTCACTGTCAGTCTCGTCCACAATGCGTGAACTTCTGAGATGCAGAAACTTTCCAGGGAAAGGAAAGAAGCAAGAATTTGAGAATGGACCTCTCTGAACCATGTGCAGTTGGTATGGTGCCGGTCTGGGAGGAGTGAAAGACAAAGCAATACGCATACCAATAGGCTTGGAACTGGAAAATCCAGACTTGGACTCCAGACTAAACCATTTTTCCACTGAAAGTTGTGAAACTGGGTTGACTAGGTCCTTTAGAGAGATTGTAGTTGTTCCCAACGTTTTGGCATGCTTGGCTATGGCTAATGCAGGTCTCTGCGAGATTAGTTCAAAGACCAGTTCCCCAGTAGGTTCACATTGGAAAAGAGTTACCCATTTCCGTCTAGTCTCAGAGAAAATGCTTAATCTTCTCTTCGTGTTGAAAAATGTGTCCCCTTTCTTATGTAGTGTGACAAAGAGGCTTCCCTTGTGCCCGTGTGGTAGGTCCCTGACACCCACAATCTCCAGCATAATCTGAAGTAAAACAATAAAAAAGATACCTGAGTGTTTGCACTTGAAATTAGTCTTATTAACGGTTCAGAATACCTTTTTCCAAATAATTCATGGATTGAGAATATTGCAAAAAACTATTAAGAGTTTCGTTGAAGAGATTTCAAGTTTACCTCCACGATCATTTTCCTCTGAAGCTGAATTGAATTGTGATACTCATTGGATGATGGAACTACCGTCTTGCTCTCAGTCTCTAGTTGACTCAAATTGATTGGCAGAGGAGATGGAGAATTGCCTCTGTACATGGCGCCTACTCGCCAGTACCTCAAACCAAATGTCTCCTCCCATTGCTCGGTAGTTCCAGAAAACCCATTATCTAGCTTCTTACCCTGGGTTCTATCAGAATCCGTGTCATCATGCTCTAAAACCTTGCCTAATGCTGCCACTAGATCTTTACAGTAAGAATCTGGATTTAATTGATGAGAATGCCAGATAAGGTCAATGTCATATGTTGGAACACAGAATCTTCTCACAGACCTTTCCCAGTTTCTCTTGATTAAATGCAAAAACCCCTTATATCGCGCTGCAGCTTCTTCAAGAAAAAGATGATCATTCATGTGTGATCTCGATACCTGTTGTAAGCACCAATACCAAGTTACTAGTCAAGCTTAATTCCAAAACAATCATTGTATATGCTCAAGGGGTTTCAGTTTCCCTCAAATTCTAGTCAATTAGCCAGCAAAATTGTTTCCCAACAACGCTACAACACTCCTACTAATTCTAAATTCTACGGTTTCCCTCAAATTCTAGTCAATTAGACAACAAAATTGTTTCCCAACAACGCTGCTACACTGCTACTACTAACTCTAAATTCTAATCAAGTAGTTGGAAGATCTTTAAACATGTTCAAAACTTTAACAAAAGTCATAATTACCTGATAAAAGAAAGGAGCTTGCCTCTTGACAGCTGAAACCAAATCATAATTGATGCTCTTTGGAGCTTCTGAAATATTTTCTGCTTTCTCCGGAGAGTGGCTACTCATATTGAGTTCGTATGGCTCATCAGGGTACATAGTCCTCCAAATTTCTTCACTTTGCTTGCTACAAGTTGCCTGTGTAGAAGATAGGACATTCTTGTTGTCAAGAATTCTCCCATAAAGTTCCTTGCAATCATTCTTATACCGAATCTGAAGAGAAAACAAAGGCAACTTTATAATTACATAATCAATGCAAAAACTTGAAGCAGAATTGCTTTACAATTGCAGAATTTAGAAACAAACCGGATTGAGCCGATGACAGTGCCAAATCCATTCACAATCAAGCGGCACGACCAAAGATAGTCCTTCCACCTCAGGAGCCTCGATGTGTTTAGCAAGCAATGGGAGCCAACAGTATTTGTATCTGAAAACGAAAATTCTCAGTAAATTTCACGGGAGAGTTGAATTCATCTTCCAGATGAAATAATTTTGTTTGTCATTGTGCGAACCTCTGAATGGCGCGGTCCAATCCGGCACCGTCGTAGAGGTAGCGATTCCGATCGACCTCCGCTAGAAATCGAAGCTGCTGTTTGGCTGCTGCCACCAGGTCTACGGTCACGGCAATCTTCTGCGCCTCCGCCCATTCTTGTTCCTGCTGCTTTTCCATTCTAAAAACGAAAAATCTTTACTTTCAAAAAATTTCGAATACAACGACAATCAATAAACATCAAAATTTTATACTCCTTAGGAGGCAAGGAATGGAAATCGAGTCTGAAAATTTACAGAAGACCGTGTCTTTCGAGGAAAATTCTGTTTGAAGAATCAACAGCCTCCATGAAATTTTCATCTGGTATCTCTGTTTTGCCTGCGCAAGGTCAAAGACTGAAAAGCCGTACCAAAAAAAAAAAAACTTATATGTAGCCCTTTACTTTATTAAGTTTGTCATTTTTAACCCATTTCGTTACACATTAAAACTTTTGGCTCTTTCACTGTACAATGTAAAAGTAAATAACCCAAACTTGACATTAAATAGAATCAATTACAAGGCTTAATCCCTTAGAAGCCCTCCAATTGTTTGTCTTCGAGACCATTAGCCTCTTAACATACTTTTTGTGTACTTCAACTCATAAACTTCACGTTATTACTATATTTGGTCTAAAATAAACAAAATTACATTATGTAAGTCATGTGATCATTTTTACTCTATTACTATATCCTCATTAATGCCATGCCGGCATAAATATAGTTTTCTTGAATCCATGAAGGCAAAAAAAATCTCACATAAGATGAGACCTATGTGTGTTTTGAGCAAGATTTTTTTTATCTTCATGAATCAAAATAAACTATATTTATATTAGTATAGCACTAATGAATATATAGTAATGGAGTAGAGATGGCCACGTGATTGAATTTTGTCTATTTTAAACTAATTACAAAAATAACATGAAGTTCATAGATTAAAATATACAAAGTGTATATTGAAAGTCTAATAGTCTTAAAAACAAATAGTTGGAAGGTTTCTAAAGAGATTATGCCCAAATTATAATGTGTCTTATACCCAAACACATATCGTGTAAGTCACGCGGCCACCATTTCTACTCATTATTATATCCTCATTAATACCATGCTGACATAAATATAGTTTACTTGGATCCATGAAGGCAAGAAAAATCTCACATGGGATGAGACCTATATGTGTTTTGGGGGAGATTTTTCCACCTTCATGAATCCAAATGAACTATATTTATATTAGTATAGTGCTAATGAATATATAGTAATGGAGTGGAGATGGCCACGTGATTAGATTTTGTTTATTTTTAAACTAATTATAATAATAACGTAAAACTCGTAAATTAAAATACGTAGAGTATATATTGAAAGTCTAATAGTCTCAAAAACAATTAGTTGGAAGGATTATAAAGAGGTTATGCCCAAATTATAATGTGTCTTATGAGGAATTGTGGGATTATTTACTTTGAATTGAAGTTAATTTCGAATTATTTACTTTAAATCAGACAGTTAAGAAGTTAAAAACTTTTAAGAGGCTAAAAGTGATGAAGATAATAAAGTGAGAGACTACATGTAAGTTTTTGCGAAAGTCAGACTTCCAAACATGGGCTTTTATCTAACCCAGTAAACAAAATGTCGGCCTTCAATGATCAGAGTCTTGGAAAAATGGGCAGCATTTTTCTTTCCCAGCGCCGCCGGCACGTGCGGGTCGAAACCGGTGGTTGATTGAGGCCCGTAACTGGTCCGTCTGGATCACTGGTCGGTCTGGTCTTATCATCTTGATTTGGTTACAATTGGGCTTGACGGGTCTCGAACCGCTCACTATACCTAAAGATTTTTTTTTTTATTAATTTTTTGGTATTCAATAATTATATTGAATCCTAACTAATTCGGAATCGAGTCATATCAAATCTCATTAAGATAAATTCTTTCAAATTTTATTTAAGAAAAATCGAATTCTTTCCGCTCAGCCCAACAAATCGTTTGGTCACAATACCCAAAGATGATTAACCGATCTTGATACCGAATTTAATTGGGCTGACCCCGGTTCGTACTCGTCATTAGCTTACCCTAGCATCTATTGTGATTAAAACAGTTTTTCATTATTATTATT
>BPVZ01000054.1:312387-327472 GCA_020521535.1 Rubroshorea leprosula | reverse complement strand
GGCAAAGAAAAGATGAAATGCCAACAATCTAGGAAGAAGAAATAGGCAGCCAACCATAGTACAGCCACTAAATTTTATTTTTAATTTTTGATTATAACTAATTACATAAATAATTCAGTAATTTTTTTTCAATGAAAATAAGATATTATGAGTTTGAATCGTTTGATACATGGGTAAAGTGAAATCAGATATGAGAGATAATTACTTTATATTGTGCAACTAAAATAAAAAAAAAAAGTTTTTTTGATTACATAATTAGATTTAACCACTTTTAATTAAGAAAACATTTTATATAATCAAAATTCCACTTGAAGTCTCAGATCTGCCGGCAAAAGTGCATTTAAAATTTACTCACACCAAGCGCTTTTTTTTGCTTTTTTACAAGAGTAATGGTTAAGAGATTAATATGAATTAATTGTTAGCAACTGGGGATTCGATCTCCAGACTTGATGAACATTCCAACCCCTCAAATGAGGCACGTAGTCATCAGGACACTTTTTAGTAGAGTTTAGGACGGTGGTAGAACCGAAACTCCGACCACTTCACCCAAACACTTAAAAGTTTAAAGTTGACCTATCTAAAGTTCCTATTCACTCACACCAAGCTCAAAACTTGTCTATAAGTGTTGTACTATCCTGTATTATACTGTGGACATAAATATGTATTTTAATTTAATACTATTATTATTTTCACCATTCAATATTGATAAACCTAGTTTTTATATAATAAAATAAAAAAGTAATAATTTATTAATAAAATTATTTATTTATTTTTAATTAAGTATAATTTAAATAAAATCTTTTATTTAATATTTTATATGTTGTAATTATTTATTTAAAATAAAAAATAAAATACAATATATTAAATTATTTTTTTAAGTAAAACATTTTAATATTAAAATATCAAAATATCTAATACTAATCATATGATAAACTTGATAAAATTAAGTCCTATGTTATATCCCACAATTTAATATTGTAATTAGACATCTTACCTGATTTTATTTTTAAAATTAGGATGTCTTGATTTTTTATTTTTTCTTTTAAAAAAATAGATAAATAAATTTAAATACCTCAAAATAATTTAATTTCTCTACATTCCAATGCATCTTCATTATAAAAAAATCACAACTGTTAAAATTTTTCATTTCCTCAAAAAAAAAAGAAGAAAACCCTATGTTCAAAATTGATAGTTCATAAAAAATAAAAATAAAAAAAAAAAGGAAAGAAAAAAGGAAAAAAGAGAGAGATGAAGTTCATTCTGTCAAAACCTGAGCTAATTACTTTGATTTTCTCAGCTTACCAAACCTAATACCTTTAAATCCCATAAATTCCTCTCCCCATACGTAAATATTTTCTTGAAATTTAAAAAAAAAAAAAAATACTTATGAGATATATGCCCTTTCCTTTACCATCATTTTTTTCTGCCAAGAATTCGCTTTTCGTTCTCCTTTGCTGAATTTGGTGCTGATTTTTCTACTTTAGAAAGTAGAAATCTTGTCGTGGAAGCTTGGCATTTTTTGATGAATCTCTGTATCTAAAAATAATAATAATAATAATAAAAATAAAAGGCTGGAAAGAGAAAGAGAGGTGTTGAAATGAAAAGATTGAAGTGATTAGGAGGAAACTAGCTTCAGAAAGAGGTAGAGATGGTGGTGAGGAAAGTCGGCAAGTATGAAATCGGGAGGACCATCGGGGAAGGAACGTTCGCGAAGGTGAAGTTCGCACAGAACACGGAGACCGGCGAGAGTGTAGCCATGAAAGTTCTCGATCGCAGCACCATCATCAAGCACAAAATGGTCGATCAGGTTCGCAATTTTCACTTCTTTCTTGTTTATTATTATTATTATTATTATTTTCTGTCTAAAAGCATCAGACGGCGGCGATTATGCCTTGAATTGAAGTTTCTGCAACTTACTGCAACTTTTAGCTTGGAGTAGTTCCAAAAGAAACTAATTTCCTCTTATTTTTGGCATAAATTAAGCTCTGGTATTGTTTCTTTTCTTTTTATTTAATGCAGATCAAGAGGGAGATATCTATAATGAAGCTTGTTAGACATCCTTATGTTGTTCGTCTTCATGAGGTAAGGGATCTGATTTTTTTTTTTTTTGGGTAATTGATTTGCTTCACAAGAATTTGCTTTATTTTATTTTTACATTTCTGGTAATTTCATCTATCAGGTTCTAGCAAGCCGGACTAAGATTTATATAATTTTGGAGTACATTACTGGGGGTGAACTGTTTGATAAAATAGTGAGTAGTCTAACACTTACTTGAGCTGTTGGTAGTTAAGGAATTGGTATTTGTTTTCTTTGATAATCAGTCGAGGCAGGATCTAACCATGAATATGCAGGTTCATCAGGGACGTCTTAGTGAAGCTGATGCTAGAAGATATTTCCAACAGCTTATTGATGGTGTGGACTATTGCCATAGTAAGGGAGTCTACCACAGAGATTTGAAGGTATTTTCTTGCTAATGTTTTGAATCCTGTTTTGGGTTTTTCCATTTCGATATCTTAAAGGATTTAGAAGTGTTTCTTTTGGTAATGCAGCCAGAAAACCTGTTACTTGATTCCCAAGGGAATTTAAAGATTTCAGATTTTGGCCTTAGTGCGCAGCCTGAACCAGTAAGTTATTAAACTAGAATTACTGTTGTTTTATTTTAAATTTGACACGTTAGTTGTTGGGAGAAATAATATTGGCTCCTGTGTGCTATTATCGGGTAATATTTGTCTTCAGGGAGTTAGCCTCTTGCGGACAACTTGTGGGACCCCAAACTATGTGGCACCAGAGGTAATGATAATGCAGTCAGCTGGCTTTATGGTGAACTAAAACTTTTTAAGTGCTGCTGTCATTTATTCAGTTACTATAATTCTTGTCATTCTTCATTTTTGCTATAGGTTCTCAGTCGTAAGGGTTACGATGGTGCTGTGGCAGATGTTTGGTCCTGTGGGGTCATCCTTTATGTTTTGATGGCAGGTTATCTTCCATTTGATGATGTTGATATCACCTCGTTATACAGTAAGGCATGAACCTTCATCATTACTGCTAGATTATGATTATTGTGTATCTTTCTTCTTAATCTTGGTTGTCTGCTGAGACTTTACAGTTTAAAGTTTCATTATTGTTCTTACTGAAAACTCGAAATTTATTTGATTGGCAGATTGCCAAAGCAGAATTTTCTTGTCCATCATGGTTTCCAGTGGGAGCAAGATCTTTAATTCACAGGATTCTGGATCCAAGTCCTCAGACAGTAAGTTTCTTTTATTTATTTATTTTATTATGTTAAGTTGTAACCTTTTTTTTTTTTTTTCTGACCCAAGGTTGTCTTTTTTTTAATAGAGCCTCAAGATGGCTCAATAGATCTAAGTTTGTTTCTGGTTCATTATTATTTTTAATTTGTTTTATACCATTCATCATTTTAAGTTTCATATGTTTAAAATAAACTTCAAACATTTCCACATAAGAAGAGATATCTATCCTATTTAAGCCAGATTAATTGAATGAATAGCTAAAAAAGCTAGCTTGGAAATACTTCCACCGGAAAAAATAATAAAGTATGGAACTGTAATTTGCCCAAGTTGACCAATGCCTTAGCGTAGCCATTTTTTATTTTCTCAGCTTTCTGAATTCACTGTTGCAGACAATCTGAAAGATAACTTTCTACCTTCACAGTCTTACATATTACCTTGCCTAATTGATTCCCAGTCCAAGTATGAACTTTCCTATCCTCATGGTGCATGTTCCTTTTATTGTTTGAAATGGTATTCAATTTATCTGATTTATACTTTTCAGTACTGGCATCAATGAGTTTGTTGTATCTCTGGTTGCATATTTAAGAATATTGTCTCTCTTCTTGCTGTGCAGCGTATTACAATTGAAGAAATCAGGAGTGATGAATGGTTTAAGAAGGATTATGTTCCTGTCAGACTTATTGAATATGAAGATATTAATCTGGATGATGTAAATGCTATTTTTGATGATCCTGAGGTTGGTAGGGTTTTCAAGGCTTCATTTTTCATATTTAAAAAAAAAATTCAATGACATTTGGTTATCTTGGAAGCTTAATATTTTTCTTTAGTGAGTATGGTTTTCTTTTTTTGCTGTATGTTTGTTGGCACAATAACTTCTTGATATCATACATAATAATCTCCCACTTATTTCCCTTCAAAAACATTTTTGAGGGGCATAACTATTGAAATAACCTTTGGGGCTATGGATGCTGCATGAATAGTCAGTGGTGTGTTCTGATTGATTTTGAGTCCATATGGTTAACAAATTACCCCATTGTTTTCTAGAAATATACATCACGTTTCCTTTTCTTTTGGCAGAACTACTGACATATCACAGTCATAGGAAATAGAAAACATTCTATCTTTTGCTCTGTATTATTCATTGTACATATGCAGTAACATATGATAGCATCTGTAATTAATTTCTATTGCTGATGCTTAACACAATTTGGTTTCATGTAGGAACAATGTGCTAATGAGCAATCTGGGAACAATGATATGGGTCCTTTGATTCTAAATGCATTTGACCTAATAATTCTATCTCAAGGCTTGAACCTTGCATCCCTCTTTGATAAAGGGCAGGTATGAATTCTTAAATAATTTTTACATATCTGATTGAGCAGTTCTACTCCTTTATATATGCTTAAAATTATTCACTTCAACATATCTTATGTTCATGAGTCCACTACTCTGCATAATATTCATTAATGACATGTCACTGACCACTAGTTGTAGGAAGAATGTTGAAGTATCAATTTCATAAAATCATGCGTTTAGCATGTGATTCAATTAGGCTGTTCAGTATATGTTTTACGTGCCTTTAAAAGAAGTTTGAATATCTTATCATCTCTGATAGGACTCTGTGAAGCATCAGACACGATTTATTTCACAGAAGCCAGCAAAGGTTGTTCTTTCTAGCATGGAAGTTGTTGCTCAATCAATGGGTTTCAAGACACATATCCGCAATTACAAGGTAGACTACACATTACACAGGCAAACTCTCTTCTCACATGATCCGATTATTTGATTTTGTAATATGCTTACTGGTCATTACGCCAAAATTAATGTTTAATTGACATTCTGATTTGATTTGCCTACAATTTCTTCTCCTATTAGTTTATTGTCTATTTATTCATCTTTTAGTGTACAGATGAATGATCATGTTTATTGGTATTTCAATAGTCATCTGAACTCAGATTATGTTGTTTTTCAGATGAGAGTGGAAGGCATTTCTGCTCATAAGAATTCTCATTTCACAGTTATCCTGGAAGTATGTCTTTTCCCTCCAGATTCTTTGCTGAATGATCTTCATCCCTTGGTTTTAGCCACTAATTTTTATTTTTGCTCTGCTCCAATGTTGAATTAAAGGTTTTTGAAGTTGCTCCAACATTTTTAATGGTAGATATTCAGAAAGCGGCTGGTGATGCTGGTGAATACCTGAAGGTTAGTTATGCCGTTGCAGTTTCATGTCAATTATCAGCTTGAGCTTCTGAATATCTTTGTTTTGGACTTGGTTGTTAGGGATAACTTTATCCATTATGTCTTGCCCTCCTTTCCATTATGATTTCTCTAGATGTGTTTGATTTCGGTAGATTTTTGGATCTGACAAAAGCTAATCATACTTCTATGTTCCAGTTTTACAAGAACTTCTGTAGCAACCTTGATGACATCATTTGGAAACCACCAAACGAAACAGACAAATCAAGGATTACCAAGTCTATATGTAAGAGGCGCTGATTTGTTGTCCTGTAATGTCTCCTGCATTTCGCGTGTAGATGGCTTCATACATCAAGAATCAGTAAGAGAAAAAAAAAGAAAAAAAGAAAGTGAACGGAAGAGAGGAGAGGAGAAATAGTGAATAGTATGTACTGCTACAAGGTTTCTGCCTGGTTGCTGTTTGTAAATCTATCCTGTTTGAGCTTTAATCCATTTCCCGATATATGTAATGCTTAAGAATAAAAACCGTGAGATGGAAACATAGTTTTGACGAGATTAAATGAACATTACATAGTTGTACGCATCTCAAGATTGCTTGAGTGCCTTAAACCAATGAATATATCTGAAGAAACTTTTTATTCAAGGGTCCCAATAATTTTTGCACAAGAAAATCGTCCGTGAAGGTTTACAGAACTCAAGACACGTTCCAAAGGGTTTCTCAAACTGGCTATTCGTCCTTGCTTCTTAATCAAAGAAGCTGCATTCATGGGAGAAGCATTGCTGCAGCTCTGGTAGCGAAAAGTATTCAGAGAAAAACCAGTCCTCAAATCTCTAAGGAAAATGATTTCACAAATGATCTTATGTTACAAAAGAGTTTCTTACACCTACATGGCAGCAATTATGATTGATTTTTCCTTTTTCTTGCTTAACAGGGTGAATGAATTAATATGTATCTTATTCATTTGAAGTCATGTTGGTCATTACAAAATAACATTGTGTTTCTAAGTAAAAACTGGAGCTTCAATTCAGATAGTAAATTAACAGCCAAGATATACTTTATACTGGGAAATTTATTTGAAGAAAACCTTTTAACACAAAAAATGATCAGCAAAAAAGAAAAAAATTATTGACCTGTCATCTCATGCCAAGATATCAAAGTAGACAGGCATAGTCACCACATGAACACTGCCCATCAACAAATTTATGCAGCCATCTGCTATCTCGGTCTCGAATAATGATTTTCCTATCAGTAATAGAAGAGATGACCTTCATAAAATTATGGCAATCTCTGCACATGCTACTGCTCTTGATGATTCGTACTGTTGCGGCATTAGATGTATTCAACAAGCCAAATGCAACGGCCAATTTTTCACTATGGTGAACAGGAGAAGAGAATGTCATCGTATCATGTTCCTCATCCTTTAACTCAAAATTTTCTAGTGAGTCATGTCCAAAATTCTGTGCTTTGTCCAGTAATTCATTCAGAAAACCATATGTTTCTGACTTCTCAGGGTGCAATGGATCCTCTGGGTTGAATGAATGAACCTTGTCTTTAATGCTAATCCAGCTCCAATCTGTTGGTTTCTCAAGTTTCTTCTCTCTCACCAATTCTTTCACTATAGAAGCAGACTCCCATTTCTCAGCAGACATGAATGTTGTTAGTAACAACTGATAAGTCTCAGCATCTTCGGGTTTGAGTTTGAGTAACTCTTTAGCTGCATAAATTGCCAATTCTGTATCCCCAAGATTTCTACATCCTGCAAGCAAGCGTGACCATATAAACTCATTTGGTTGGAATTCCATCTTCTTGACAAATTCAAAAGCCTCTTCTAACTTTCCCACCCTCACAAATGTATTAATTAGGCATGCAAAATGGTCCATCACAGGTTTGAGTTTATAGTCTTTTTGCATCATTTCGAAGTAACTGAGTGCTTCTTCCAGCATCCCTGCATGGCTACAAGCTGATAAAACACCCACAAAAGTAATCTGATTCGGCCTAACTCCTGCTATTCTCATATCCTCAAAGAGCTGCAGTGCTTGCTGAGTTTGACCATTATGTGCAAAACCCGAAATCATAGAAGTCCATGAAATCAATGTTCTGGTAGACATCTCTACAAAAGCTTTACTTGCTTTGTCAATGCTTCCGCATTTATTGTACATATTCACCAATGCACTCCCTACAATTGCATCTGACAAATACCCAGTTTTTACGGTCTGAGCATGAATTTGCTCCCCTTGTTCTAAGGCCACCAACCTACTACAGACTGATAATATACTTGAGAAAGTAAATGGATCAGGTTCTGCGCCTGAGCGATTCAAGTTTAAGAAAATTTTAAGTGCCTCAGTTCCACTATGATATGCTGATAGATCTTCCTTGACATGATTCATCAATTCAGCATAGCCTGAAATCATCACATTCCATGTAACCAAGCCCACATCTTCCATGCCATGGAACAATTTTGCAGCTTCATCAGTCCACCCACATTTGAGATACAGATACAAGATAGAATTTATCATGCGCTCGTTTGTTCCGTGCCCAAGTTTAATGCTCAAGGCATGAACCTGTGAGCCTAAACCCAAAGATAGCAGTGTACAGCAGATGCTCAATACACTTGTCAATGTTAATTCATTAGGTTCAACACCATTTGAGAGCATCTCAACAAACAATCTCAGTCCCTTAGCTGCCCTACTGTTATCTCCACAAGCAGAAATAACAGCAGTCCAGGAAATTACATTCTTTTCTGTAATCTTCTCAAAGGCTTTAACAGCAGAGTCCAAGCTGCCACATTTTGAGTATAAACTACAAAGTGAGTTTCCAACACTTGTGTCATGTTGAACTTGGTACTTGATAATATAGGCATGGATTTGCTTCCCCAGTTCAATTGACTTCATTAGAGAACATGCATTCAAGCTAATTCCTAAAGTAATATTAGTTGGATAAGACCCACCTTCCAGCATTTCTCGGAAAACTCTGATGGCAAAATCTGGCTGAGAATTGTGAACGTAACCTGTCATCAGGGCGGTCCAGGCAACAACATTCCTTCCAGGCAAATTGTCAAAAACTTTGTGAGCATTTTCCAAGGTTCCACATTTTGAATAAGCATTGACAAGGAATACCATGAGGAACAAATCTCGATAAAATCCCATCTTTATCATATGCCCATGAACAATCTGCACTCCTGAAAGTGAATTCTGGTGTATGCATTCTCGCAAGAGGGGAAGGTAACAAAATGTCTCAATCTTCAAACCCTCTTTGATCCTTGAGAGAGCTTCTTGCAAGTCCAGAGACTTAATCAGTTCTGACTTGCCCTCTAATTGGGTGAATGTAAGAGTTCTTGGATGTGACAGGCTTGTTCTTGCAGCCTAAAGATGGAAAAATTCAATGGAAAGTCAATATGGGTAGATCAATGCTGAAAATCAATAGTGCTTAACCTTAACTAACATCTAACTGAAGTAATTTCTTGTTATTTGAAAGAGGATTTAAACAACTCAACTTAAAGGGCAAGTAACAGCGAGGATTAAATCATGCCATCAAATCTCAAAAACATGGAATTCAGAGTACATTAAAATAGAGCTTAAGAAAGTGTACTTTTTCGGTGGCGAGAGAAGTGGCGCGGAGCTTTCTAAGGTCTGGTTCCAGTCTAAGAGTCCCGCTGGAGGCAAACGAAGCAAAAGAAGCCATCCAGAAAGATGGGAGTTTTTTCAGTGAGGATGGCACTTGTGAGCATTTTGTTTCATTATCCTTCTGCTAGACCCTGGATAAAGGAGTGGAGCTACCTGCCTTTCCCCAGGCTCCAAATTCCATTTTCTTTTTATTTTATTTATTTATTTATTTGTTCTTATTATTTTTTGTGTGGGGGTAAAAAAACAGGCAATCATTGTTGGGTTAGATTAAAAACTAAAAAGTATTTGAACTACTAATATTTTTTTGGGCTCTTCCATTGAAGAAAATTGAAATATCATTTTGGGGCCCGGGGACTAATCACCTTTAGGCCTGCTGGTATTTGGTAAAGCAGCCGTGTTTCCAGCTGGGCTTCAGCCCAGGATCCCTAAGCCCATCCTAAAACTGCAAAGTGGCCAGAGCCCAGAAAGTAGCATGTTTTGCAATAGGCCCCACCACCCGTTTTTTTTTTTTTTGGAGCAGGAATAACGCTAGCAATTGCCATTTATTGCTGGAAAATAAGTCATGATACACAAAATAAAAATAAAAACCCCGGTTCGGTGCCAATTTACATTCCGTGTGAAAATTCCTTGAACCTTGTCTGGATCTTTGCATCCATTTCATGCTCTATTCTACCCACTTAATTTGGAAACAACACTAGAGGCAGACTCCGGTCTCTGCAACAAATCAATAGTCACATTTGATTCCAATCTGGCCTAAACATTCCTTTAGGATTGGAGATGACAAACCTTGCAAACAAAGAGCCTTCTTCAGTCTTTGTATTTCATTGTTTCTTTCTCAAAACCAACTGTAGGAAATTGTTTGGCATATTCCTCAACTTTGTGTCGGAGCTTTGCAATCTCAGATTGAATGTTCACATCTGACTGCATGGTTGCTACAAAATCCTTCAACTTTGTCCCTGGATTAGTCACAATACAAGAGATATCCCGTGAGCATAGTCCTCACCTCACATTAGAATAATATAAACATACAGATTTATACAGGGAGAAATGGGATGGACCTTCCGTATCAGCCTTGATTTTCAAGGCCAACTGGACAGCTGCATCAAAAAACTCTGCTACCTTTTCAAAATCTTCCTCAACAAAGCCCCTTGATGTGAGAGCTGGCGTTCCTGAAGCCCAGTAGAACAAGGGAATGGTAAAAATTAAAACAGAAGCATGCATCCAACAAAAAAAAGAGATGCTTAGTGATGAGAGGTCCATACCCATACGGATGCCACCAGGAACCATGGCAGAGACATCCCCAGGAACAGTGTTTTTGTTTGCTGCAATATGTACCAATTCTAGTACTTTTTCAACTCTTGAGCCATCAATACCCTGTTCAACAAAATTTCAGAAATAAGAAACAAGCAACTGATTCCCTTTGTATTGCATAATGGATTAGATTTCTGGTCCACGAAAATATTAATCCCTATTACCTATTGGACTGCTAAATTAGAAATATTATCTTAAATAATGCATAAACTTGTTCTTGAAGTCCAAAGAAAAACAATTGAAATGGAGCAATGGAACATATCTTGTACCTTGTTTCTTAAATTGACCAATACTAAATGGTTCTCAGTTCCACCAGACACTAGTTCGTAGCCCTTCTCTAGCAAACTCTGTATATACAGTGGAATTTGAAGTGTAACAGTGAATCAAATTGTCCAGAAGAGATTACATTTTTTTTTTTAGGTTAGATAATATTGTTCCAAAAAGAAGATTAATAAGCTTAAATAAGCAAAGTCATTAACTTGCATCAAACAATGTCAGCACTTTCCAACATACCTGAGCAAATTTTGAGCAATTGCTGAGAACTTGCTCTTGGTATGCTTTGTACTCGGGAGTTCTGACCTATATTGTTACAAAAAAAGTCAAAAACAAAAGGAACGGATGCGAATCCACCAACTGAAAGTGAAAGGCCTAGCAACCCACAAAATATAAAAATATGAATGTACATAAATGAAACTGAAGTTCATCACACAATATTTTGTCTTGTAAAAGAACACCTGCTTCAATGCCACTGCTAAACCAGCTATGGTATGATTGTGGGGGCCACCTTGAAGTCCAGGAAAAACAGCCTGATTAATTTTGTCTTCAAAATCATACATCACCTGCAGCATGAAAGTTAACCACTGAATAACTAACTTACATA
Source organism: Rubroshorea leprosula (assembly GCA_020521535.1). Lineage (NCBI taxonomy): Eukaryota > Viridiplantae > Streptophyta > Magnoliopsida > Malvales > Dipterocarpaceae > Rubroshorea > Rubroshorea leprosula. Next base: position 316,210 of record BPVZ01000054.1, on the reverse strand, counting down.
ACTACTTCTATTTCAAATTTCAGACCTGAAATGACTAACAAAAACTAATCATAAAGCATACTAACAGATGAGAACATTTCCTGCCTTAAAAACAAATAATTCTTTCTTTCCTCCTTCCTTTTGTCCACCCACATGATTAGCACAAAACGAAGTACAGAAATAAGATTAAAGTTTAAACTCACTTCTTGCCCTTGTTTGTTAATCCCTTTTACCCCCTTCCTGAAGAAAATCATAGCACCACGTGGGCCACGAAGCGACTTGTGTGTGGTAGTTGTCACAATATCAGCATATTCAAAAGGAGATGGAATAACACCTGCAGCAACCAACCCACTAATATGTGCCATATCAGCCAACATAACTGCTTTCTGCTTGTCACAAACCTGTAAACCAAAAAATTTAGATTTCCATGAATTCTCAAATGTTAAGTCAGAAAATTCATTGAGAATGTGACCTTGGATTTTGTAAGCCAAGCCATAAGGACTTTACCTGGCGGATTCGTGCATAGTCATAAAGGCGTGCATATGCACTGGCACCAGCAACTATAAGCTTTGGCCTGAATAATGCAGCACTTTTTTCCAACTGCAAAAGTTTTCATTTATCTACATCAACTCTTTTTGAAGAGAGTTTGAAGAAAATTTTCAGGGTTTGGAAAACTTTTTCTCCAGAATTAGAAAACTACCTAATTCATGTAGAAAGATGAACTTCAATTTCCAATCAAATTCAGAATTTCAGTTATACTATAAAACCTAGGATCAACCATGCATCAATTATAAAAATGAATAATTAGGATATGACAATTTAAGTTATAAGTGAACATGACTATCATAAATACTTCTCATCTCCAAAAATTTATTTGCTTCCATAGAAAACAGAACTAAACATATGTTTGAGGTTCAAGCCCTAGCCAGCATCACCTAGATCTTTAGTGGACCCCTAACAATGATAATTTGGGTAACTCCCAAAACTTTAGGTTAAATAAATCTTATTAAACTACTGCTCTTCCAACTCGGAATAAGCAATTAATGTATCCAAAAACAAACAAGGAAGTTAAAAAAATAAAACAATAAAAGTAAATTAGATTCCTGGCAGCTGAGATACATCAAGCAACATGCTACCTGATCATAGTCAATGTAACCTGTGCTCTCGTTCAATCTATAGGGCATTGTCTCAAAAAATATGGACACCGCAGATATCTTCTTAGTGTCAGTCTGCATAATGCAATTAGAAAATGAAAGTTTCAGTGTCACGCCAGGCCTGGCTTAATTGCCTTTGATGATAATTTCTAGACCAGACATATATTATAAGGCTTTTAAAACCAGAAGAATAAATTGAATATCAAAAGTCTGAAATACTGTCAAAATTTCTAGACCACACGAAGATAGCTGCAATTTCATTACAAAAGCAAAAGAATTTGTTTTGTTCAAGAAAAAAATTGCATAGCTTTCTTGGACACAGGAAGTAGAATTATAATAACCTCCTGGGAATCTTGCAGAAATTTTAAGGGCAGCATAACTTAAAATAATAAGCAATACGATTGGGCTAGAAAATGGAAACTATAAAAGTTATGTCCCTTTAGTTGGTAGTTACCAACTTACCATGACTTGAATGGAGAAAATCTAACCAAGTTCAGTAGAAAACTTATAACTGCAAAAAGTTCAAGCACCTGATAGCCATGAGAAAGATGTCCACCATGAGGGAGATCAAGTGCCATAATTCTCTCATGAGGTTTCAATAATGCAGTATAAACTTGAAAGTTAGCCGGGGATCCAGATAGTGACTGCACATTCACTGCAAGAACAAAGGTTATCTACTGCCCTTAAAAATGTGTTCATAGACAAGATTCTTTAAGTACTCAAAATGAAAATGATAATCATTTAAAAGAAACAGAAGCAAGGATAAAAGTTAATGGCAGGGGAGTAATCTCAATCTTGCAACAAATGGTATCATCAAAGTGATTCATTCACCTCCCCACTTTGCTGGATCCAATCCAAAAGCCTCTAATGCACGCTTCTGACACAAGGACTCAGCCATGTCAATATACCTAATCAAAAACAAAAACTGAAACATTACACTGCAACCCTGCAAACAAATTGTACCAAAAACTGATACCATGAAGAAATTTTGTTCTGCTTGTAATTCTAACACAAATAAAAAACATATCCTTTCCTGTTCGCTTACTTTAGGCAGTACAGGTTCTTAAATCCATTTTCCATTTGATATTATTTGAAATTTGAAAATATTCAGAAAATATTAAAAAGTAAAGAGGATTCTCATACTCATTTCCTCCATAGTATCTGGCACCAGGATATCCCTCACTGTATTTGTTGGTCATTACAGAGCCTACTGCTTGCATAACTGATACTGAAGTGAAATTTTCCGAAGGTATAAGTTCAAGTCCCTACACATTTGATTAAAAAAAAAAAATTACTATCTAAAACTTGAATGATCAAATTCTTTCCAGCGAAAGAAGCAACGGTCAGTGATTAATATAAAATTAAAATGGTTGGCACGAATCGACTATGATACCTTCCATTGCCGTGCTTTCTCGAGCTCGATGATGTCGGCGATATCAGGATCGATTTGCTCCAGCGGAGCATTCAATTGCTGTATCCACTGAAACAAAATACCTTTCTATTTTTGCAGTGCAAATTACAACAGCGCAAACAAGAAAAAGAAAACAGATCTGCTAGGTCCTTCTACGAACTCTTCAAGTGAATGTAGAAAAAAGAGAAGGAACAAGAGGCTTACGGTAGCACGAGCCTTCTCTTTATCTGCTACAGCTTCATTTGGAAAAGAAGACTGCATGCGTACATCAGACGGAAATAAGAATGTATGTAAGAAATGAACATCGAAACTCAAAAGTATAAAGCGAAGCAGTGGCGTTTAGATCTCCGAACCATGGAATAGAGGGAGCCGCGATGGGAAAGAGGTATGATTGGGCACTTGATGGAGGAGGAGAGCCTCCGGAGGCTGATTGCCATTGCCATTCTCTGGTTTTCCGATGAAGAACTTGCGTCTACTGTGAATGTGCTGAGATTGGTGCTTTGGATGGCGGAGTGGTTTTGTTGGTGAGTGGGTTGGTGGAGACGGAGACAGAAATCTTTGATTGAAAAATAAAAGCTTGCCAAATACAAAATGCAGGGGTCAGGACTCGGAGAATTCAGAAATTGGAAATCGCACGAGGCGGTTGTTGAAAAGGAAAATAATAAAGGGTTGATTTTTAATATTATTTTTTATATAATTTTATGTATTCGTCAAATAATTTATTTATTTATTTAAAATTTATGATATTAAGTGATTTATTTATTGATTTTATTGAATGATATATAAAAATTATATAAAAATTATTTTCATATTATTATTTTTTAAAAATAAATATTTTTATTTTGTGTATATATTTTTTATTTTAGTTGCATAATAAAAAATAATTATTTTTCATCTTTTATCTTATTCTATTCGTATGTCATAGGATTCAAATTTAAAAATTTTTATTTTTAACAAAAAAAAATATAATGTTAAATTATTTAGATTGTTAATTTTATTTTATAATTTAAATTTATACAATCATAACATTGGTTAGTAGATGGGAAGACTTCTAATGTCTGCAAGCTTAACTTTATCTAATAATAATGCTTATAATTATGTAATATAATATAATTCATATCTTGTTTTTTAAAAAATAAAATAAAATAATAAAATAAAAGTTGTTGAAGAATATTCTATAAACCTAACCTCGATAGCGTAGCACAGGTGTTACTAAAACGGCGGCGTAAACTATTCGTTAGGACGAGAGCGAGGAAGCGGGAAGCTTAAATTGGGCCTG
>BPVZ01000054.1:263138-285112 GCA_020521535.1 Rubroshorea leprosula | reverse complement strand
TTTTTTTTTTTTTTTTTTTTTTTTTTTTTTTTTATTTTTGCCTTAACTATTTATTATAAGAGAGAAAATTTGAATCTATCGCACTATTAGTTGTGATTCATTTAAAATATGTGTTTTATATATAAGAAGATAAAAATATAATTTATTTTGTTCATAAAAGAAATACTTTTTATTTTGATTTAAGTGGTTAAACATATATAATATCATTTTAAAATTTGAAAATATATATATAAGTCAAGATACAAACACATTTTTCTTGTTACCAAAGGAGAATATGCCATTTTCATTTTTATAGGTTATAAATTTTTTTTATAAAAAATATGAACTATATTAAAAAGAGAGATTACATATCATAATCCTTAATATCAAAAGAAGTTAGAACTTATAACTATGTCATTAACCGTTGGCAATTGAATAAAGTCAACTTCGCATCCATAATGTGTTCCTTTTCTACAATATGCAAAACCCAATGAAAATTATCAAGAGAGCCTAAGTAAAAACTTGATGAAATATTTGAAAGAATATAGGTAAAGACTCTTACAAAAGACAAAAACAAACATTATTCGATAGAGAAAAGCCCTCAATAAGAGGGAGATAATCTCATTTTATTTAGAGACAAAACCAACGAAAAGCTAAGAGTGAGGTTTTTTTCTTTAAAACTAAAACTTAATATCTTTCTTTAGTTTTTATTAAAGCATTCTTGAGTTCTAACTTTAGACTTCTCTTAGTTTTTACAAAGGATTTAAGATATGACTTATATCTTTTTTTCATTCTTGCAACTTTATTCTTATAATTTTTTTTTTTAATTTTTTGAGACTTGAGGTAGAGTTTATACCTAAATTCCTTTATGTATAGCTTTGCTAATTCTTTTATTCATCCTTCCTAGTTATTGAGAAGAGATGCGGCAATAGTTAGGTAGAAAAAAGAAAACAAAAGTAAGGAGAAATAAGAAGGCGAAAGAGGTGGAGAAGGGGAAGAGGGAGGGCTAGGGTTTGTGTGTAGGATGACTACAAAACTCAACTTCTAATTTTTGTTTAGAGTCTCATATAGGTAATGTTCTTAATTGCTCAAATCACCTCTTTATTCAAGAAAAAACTCTACTACTTAACGGTACCTTTACAAGAGTATCCAGCAATGCTAAATATCTCCCCATAAAAAATTTGCCAAATGATAAAATATCGGAGGGAAAAGTAATAGTTTATGCGCCGATTCTGATTAAAGCCAGCTCAAATTATACTTTAATATACTACAAGCAAATTAAGGGCAAATTTTCCCTTACTATAAATTGATGGCATAAAGCGGATTTAGGGAACCCAAAACCCTAACAATAGATAGATATAAAATATAAATCCAGATTTTCAAAGACTAACCCACAGGTTTACCGACTTATTACGTCCACAAGCAAGACGTTATTTATTTAAGTACTCTCCTCGTAATTGCTTCTGTTCCAGATATTTTCCTCTCCTCTTCTTTTCTCCCTCCCTCCTTCTCCCCCGCTCCCTCTGGTACGATCTCGTTGTCTACTAAGGTGAAGCAGATCTCATTCTTTTGGCCTTATTTTTTCCGATTTCATTTTTCCTCCGATTGTTGTTAAGATCGTCAGAATGCCGATTTTCGTTGTTTACATGGCTGCGCAGCTTCTTTCTCGCATTCGCGGCGAACAATGATCGTATTGTTATTTTGAGGCTCATTCTAGCTCTTAATTTGTTTTATTTTCAATTAATTTCTCAAACAAGCATCGAGTATCGACGTCTTAGTTTCGATGATGAAAGCTGTAGCAGTTTGGTTGCCGAGAAACTGCTAGAAAACGAAGCCAACCGAGAATTATCTATTTACTGATCTTTCAGTATATTTTGTCAGGTTTTCTCGGCAGCCAAACGGAGAAATCGAGTGTTCGAGAGTGCATATGATGTGGAGAAATTTACTAGCAAATTCGTTTTTAAAAAATTTTCTTCTTGTTTATTTTGTCGCTCTTTGTTTATTTTTGTTTGCATTGTGGAATATTTTGCAGATGATGTTTAGAGGAGAGGATTTGGATTCAAAGCAGATTTCCAGCCGGCTTTCAGGTCAGAATAATGATTTCTCCTCTTTTCACCTTTTTGATTTTCCTTTTGCCGTTTTTCCTACAGTGCTTACCGCTTACTTTTAGCTTTTTGTTTGGCTTTTGAAATTATCATTTTAGCTTCTATCCAAACTGCCTTACGGAATGGTCTCCTTCCTTTTTCTTTTAAATTGAGATGCTTAGTATCTGCCACGAGACTTTCGCTTTAGTTCTTTCAGAGACTTTCACATGTATAGATTCATGTTCTATCTGATTTTGTATTGTTATAATATTTTGTCATTTATTGATGAAGAATGATCAGTTTCAAAGATGATTAGTTTCCGTACTGTCAATCCATGTTTCTTTATATTAACTTCTCATTGAAAAACACATAAAATATTGCAGTAATCAATACAATATTTCTGTGTGTAAGCTAATTTGTGAATCTCTAAGATTAATAGCCATAGCTAGTGGTCATTACTTATTTGCTCCAAATGGCTTTTAGTTTAGAGCTTCCAACAAGCAGCAATACATTTTATATGTTTATGAAGTTTAAGCATTGAAAGATGTACGCCTATTTGTTGTGGCTGCATTTTCCATATTTGTGCTTTCTATTCCCACCCCTTATGGTTTAATCGGAATCGCTTATCATTTTGATTTGTTCTCTTCACTGTGAATAAATTTTTCTGAATTCCGTGTCTTGATTTGGTCTTGTCATCTTTGATTTTAGAATTTAGCATGCTTTACATGACACCTCGAGAGGATAAGATAGCCGAAACTATTTAACGTCATAATAATTATGAATTTCTTAACCATTTGGGTTATACATACAATCCATCATACTTGTCTGCATATGAATTTGCTTTAATTGTACTGTACATAAAGCAAAAGCATAACCTAGGTTTGTTTTCCTCTTCTTTTTACTTTCTTTGCAGTACAATGTGAGTAATATAATTAGTTACTTAAGGTTAGCTTAGAGTAACGACTATTGCTTGGTGAAATCATAAAAGTAAGACAAAATTAAGAAACTTTCTTGAGAGGCTAGGAATACATTTTAAGATTGATAATTTTCTTTTACATGAGGGAAAAAGGAGTGCATATTCCTTAAGAAGAGGGGTAATAGATATTTCGAGCTTCTTTAGTAAATTTTTTAATTTTTTAATTTATTATTATTTTTTTATGGTTTAACGAAGTAATAACCATTACTTCCAACCAAATATGTCTTTTATGTTTGAACTTAAGCTTAATATGGACAATTGGTTGAGTTAAGCATGACTTCAAGCTTTAAAGAATGGATGAAGTTTAGAGAGTATTTAAGGCAATTATGAAAAAGGGTGTTTTATCATCCGCATATTGGATAGAAGTTATTTGTAAGCAATTTAATACACAAGTTGTATAATTATTCCTGGAGTTATGAGTTTATTTCTGATACCTTTTGTGTTGGCTCTTTCCAGCGTGAAATCAATAATTGAACGATATAACAAGCGAAAGAGGAACATTAACTGGGAACCCACCTCTGAAGTCAAGGTATTCCTCAAAACTCAATTCTTAATATTCTTCCACTTACTACCTAGGCGTACTGAATATTTTTATTTGGGTGTCTACTTCTCTAGATAATTAATCTTTTGGTAGCTAGAGTGTTTCTAAGCTTTAAAAACAATGTTGGAAAAGTAATATGAAAATATTTGCAACTTTTCTTTGTTTCTTTCTCTTTGGTTTGGATGGTTTAGAGTGTCCTGGTGCTTTGGCTAGATTTCATCCACCTCAAAGCTAATCCCTCCTGGGGTGCTCTTAAGAGTGCACCCAGTGCACCCCCCAATGTTGATTGGGTGATTTATTGCTTTCCTTGGTGCTAGTATTATCTTAGTTTGCGAGTGGTTAGGTAGTTAGTAATGATCTTGTATGAAATTATCTTTTTATTGCGTATTTGTTGGAGGTAACCTAGTTTATGGAAAACAAAGCAGTTAGTAGTTCAAGATCTAGTGGGGAGTTTGAATTAGAGCTATGATCTAGGATTATGTGACGTGATGTAGATTTGATGAAGTACTGAATAAATGAAACTGAGGTTTGACAATCAAGCTGTGCTTCATATTGCATCCAACCCAGTGTTACATGGATGTACTAAACACATTGAATTTGATTGTCACTTTGTAAGGAGGAAACTTCAAGAAGGCCTTATTGCTTTTACATGTCAACATGGGTGAATAACTTGATGATAACTGTTTACAAAATCTCTGGTTGGGATTAGGGTGAATATCTTTTGTAACAAGTTAGACATGCTTAACATCTATGCTCTAGCTCAAGGGAGAGTTTTAGAGACATCATTCAAATCCACTTCAAAGGGATTTGGATCCAAATGGCAGTAGGTTGGGGAATGTCAAGCTATCATGTTGGGTTCAAGAAGATTTGAATCCTTGAAGGCTGTGGTGACTTTAATTCCAAATTAGGGTTTTACTAAATTGTTATTTTATCATATCAAACATAAATAGATTGGCTGGCACACCAAACATAGTGTGATCATTTATTCTACCCAAATTAGGTTTTTACTAAATTGTTATTTTATCATATTAACATAAATAGATTGGCTGGCACACCAAACATGTTGTGATCACTTATTCTAACCTCCTCCTCTTTTTCTCAGTATTGATATGATTTTTTGTAAAGAGCTCTGTAATTGTTTTGGAGGATTTGCTATGTGACCTATTGCAACCCTCCTTTCTCCGGGCTTGGGACTGGCTGTGTACACATATATTGGCATTTAACATGACACAGGCGAAGTTGTTGCATCATATGCCTCTAATTTCCTCATACTGCACCTATTTCATTCTTATTATTTATTAACCATTGATTGTAAAGCACTTTGAAACTTAAAATCATGACCTTAATTACCTTTACCAGACTCATTAGTTCATTAAAGGTGTGATTTATTATGACCTTTTCAGGTATTGTTGAAAAGTACATTCATATGAAAATAAAATGATATTTTCAAGAACTTGTAGATTGAACAACTTGAATAATGTTAGTATCCAAATCTTTTGTAAGTGTATTTCTTGTTGAAAACAATCCTTACTTTTGGACATTTGGCAATTAGTCATCCTCTATCATGTTTTTTCTACCCATGTATTCTTTACTTTCACCTGCAACTTCTGAATTTGAAGTTTTGCATTTTCAGCTGTTTTTTGCTACTTTGCTTCATTTAACAAGAGTATATCATCTTTTGTTTGGCAAACTTTACTTTTTGTAATGTCTAGTATTCAATTAGCAAAGTTTGTTTTGTCTCTAATTCTTGAGGATGCTTATATCTGGGTGCATGTGTGTGTAGTTTCTGCCAGTTATTATTATTATTTTTTTCTCCTTACCATCTTTAGCCAGTGTTTATTAGGGTGTATTTGATTTGCAAAGTTTGTTTGGTCTCTAATTCTCGAGGATGCTTATGTCTAGGTGCATTATTACAGTTTCTGCCAGTATTGATTAAGGTGTTTGGAATTACATTTGGGGGCCAACATCCCGATAAGTGGCTGTCTGTCTGGTATGTTATTGTGAGGTATGGCTCTAGGTCTTTTTCATTTTGCAGTATTCATTTTTAAACTGATCATATTGTGTAGTCTTGATTCTTTTGAATGGATAATAACTCAAATTTCAGTCCTTTTTTCTTGTCATGTAATAATTTATATTTTTTTAAAAGATTTTTGACCTGTAATTAGTTAAGCAGTCTCCTTTGTACTTTCTTAGATGAGTTGCACTCTTACCATTTTTTCTGCACATTCTTCTCGTTTGCTTTTGCATTTTGCATTATTCATTTTTAAATTGATATTAAATTCGTATCATGTAGTTTTGAATAGATGATAACTCAGTTTTGTTGTTCTTTAGTTGTCATGTAATATAATTTTTTTTCAAAAAAAAAAAAAATCTGTAATTAGTTAAGCAGCCTTTGTATATGAAGAAATCTATATTTGTCTTTGAATAGTTGAATGGGTTTCCCTGAACTGTGCAGCCATCATTGTTGAAATGCAGATAGTGAGCTGAACCGTACTTCAGTAACACATACATGAGGTAACTGATGGAGGTACAAGTACTCCAAGATTGTTTCTACCAACAATAATCATGAGAAAAGATTGTTTCTACCAAGAAAAATCATGAAAAAAGAAGGTAGGCATTACATTGTGAGTGTTCCCACCTGGATTTTCCATTGAAACTTGAGTTGTAGCCAATTGTGATGGAGTTCAGGCTGTTTTCTTGAAAACGCTTCTGTAGTTAATCTTTCTCTGTACGTTGCTCTTTTTTTAGCTTGATTCCTTCTTTTTATAATGTTTTATTTGTAAACTACCCTGTTCTTGCTATTTTATTCCACTATATGACAGTAAACTTAGTTCTTTTGTCTTTAAACTGCATTTCATTTAGAATGGTGCAATTCTTGTATTTTAGGAACTGCTGAATAATGAACCGGAAATGTTGTACAATTTCAGTATGAATTTTTCCCTTTATTATACGGTTATACCTAATTTATCTTTAGGAAACTAGTTATTAATTGATTGTTACATACACGCTAAAGTTTCTTTAGGTTAATAATTTCAAACCAATGTCTTTTTGCTGAATGATTAGTGGTTCACATACCACCCTTTTACTCTTAGAAGCATAACCTGCAAACATGAACCATTTGTTGATAGAAAGCAATATCCAATCCCATTTTGATGCAGCTGTTTGCTAATGCAGTTGGAGTCTGCTGCAATTATCAGAAACAAGTTTGGGATCAAGATTGTGGTAAAATGACTGGTATTCACAAAAATATTTCACCACATAGGAGAAACTGTACCCCAGATTTGTGGCTCTTGTTGGGGCTTCATAGTTTTGTTGCTGTGGCTGGCTTAGCTGGAGATGAACAGGTACATGCGAGTCCTCCCCAATGCCTAGATCTTTTGTCATCATTGAAACTCTATTGGCACCGTTTACATTCCTTGTTCCATATGCCTGGGATGTGAAACTTTTCTCTTGAGGATGGTTTTAAAAAAGCTCATATTTTCACAAAAGCTTAATGGTTGAATCATTTTAGTCATTTAAAAGATAGTTAAAGTATCTTTTAGACATGAAAACTGATACCTTCTCATATAATTCGATGTTTTCTTGACGAATTAGGTTTACCTTCTTATAGAGTTCCACATTTTCTTGATGAATGAGGTTTCCCTGAATTTTTTTTTTAAGAAAAAAAATGCAATGTAGCTGCTTGAGTTGATAAAGTACAAATAGGAAGCACCATTACAAATCTTTCCAGCGTTCACCTTTTTGTTCAATTCTTGTATTTCATCCATCAAGATTTGGTCCTGCAGAAGTGAAAGGGATAACCATTAGCATTCACAAGCTAATAGTTTGTCAGCATTTTTAATTTAATGGATTAGGTGAGGACAATAATTTCATACCTTTTTCATGCGGACACCACGGAGACTCATTTCTAACTGGTTCTCAATATTCTGTAAATCTTTAACATTCAATCCGGAAAGCTCTTGCCCCATCATTTGCCTGTTTTTGGTTTACAGAAGCATAGTTTAAGCCTGTAGGTTGGTATCTTGGACATTCTAAAAGCTGCCAGGAGATTTCTTCTTCTGAAAATGCATTTTACATGCTTGGGCATTTCTTATTTTTAATGTATTCTAAGCTTTTCAGCAATCTAGGTAATCTTTCATTTATCAGGATAGACTTCGAACAACACTCATCATAGTCATCCTATTTTAAAGTCTTCTTGATTTTCCTGTTGAGATATGAGAAATAAGACCTAACACCTATTCTAGGCAGCTGTTTCAGAATACTGGTGGTTAGTGATCTAGCTGCCATTAGCTGGATAAAATTCTTAGCAAACTCTTGTAAATAGATATCCAGGGCTGATATGTATCAGCTAGCCTGTAGCCCCAAATGAGCCAACTAAACACAGTCTAGTGTAAGAATGCTCAGGATGGAACTTGGTCTGGAAAACTACTTATAAAGACAGACTGAAAACCAATGTCTAAAGTTACCTCCCATGTACTTTTTCATTGAAGAGTATGATATGCCCTTTTCCAACATTATTCTTTAATGGATGATTGGTGCAATAAGTTTTTGTTTCTATAAAAATAAATCATACCGATGACTTTCTTGCAAGTTTTGCAGTTGTTGCCTGAGTATTGCTGCCTCCCTTTGCCAGTACTAGCAAATAAAATACATAATATGATTAGTTTTCTGGTACTCAGCTTTTGTTGATGAATATGTCTAGACAAAAACAGTAGACATATTGAAATAAACCAACCTTTTTGAAATGTGTTAGTCTGAATGAAAAGCTGCTGACATGGATAATTTCATAATGAAATTTAACTTATATCAAACTTGGATTCTAGCAAATTAATCATGCAGACAAAGATATGCAATAGATGGGAAGCAAAATAGCTACTTATCCTTTTCTTCTTCTTCTTCATTATATATATATATATATATATCAAAGAAAGAAAAGAAAAAAAAGCGCCAACTACTTTTTTAAACCGGTAATTTTTAGCTCCATAGGCATAGCTGGAAAACATGTGAGGTGCAATAAATAAACTCTTAACTTGTGCCCCTAGGGTATAGGTTAGAAAATTCCTATTATTATTAATGGTTTGAGTTCTCTTTTAACTTACAATGTCTAACATTAACAGCGTTGATTGATTGAATCCTGGATGAGACCACAATTGCATGAACTTGACTTCATTTGGCAGTCCACTTTAATCCATTATTTTCTTGGATCTTAAAGCGGCCCTATCTTGCTTTTTTTTAGTGGAAAATAAATATTTTAAGGAGGAAAAGGTTATCTAAACTGTTCGGTTTTGGGATCAAGGGCAAGAAAACTTGATTGGAGTGCTCTATGTGGCTACTGTCTAATGAGAAGACTTTACAAGCTCTTAGCGCTATAAATATACTGACAATATATATTTGGTTATTTCTAAATCTGTAAATCCCTATGGTCTTATATTTCTAGTGTAAATTCTGGATTCTGACCTAGCAATAAACTACCAGTCTAATTTTACAAGAATGACACTTTTACTTTGCCAGTTAATATAGATGTATAGTTGTGCATGTAAATTGCGGAACCAGAATCCTATGAGTTCTGTCTCTCTATTTTTCTTATTTTAATCTTACAAATTATTTACATACAAGATCTTCTGATTAACCACTCTCAAAAAACTCTGCCCTGTCTATTTCTGCAGTTTTAATCGAGGGGAGTAATGCAGCCAAGGTTGCAGATGCTAATTTTTCATATTGTATTTCCAGCATTACTTAGAGCCTAGGAATGCTCCAAGCATCCAAACCAAAAATGATACGTGAAATTTATATTGATGGTAAATGGAAGAAAATTGAGCAGATTATTGGCAAATACCTTGACTTCAGAGGTTGGGTTCCCCAATTGATGTTCCTCTTTCGTTTTGTTATATCGGTCAATTACTGACTTCATGCTGGCAAGGGAAGATTTACATAGTATCAGATGATTCAGATATAAACTCATAAATTCAGGAATCAATGTACGAGGTATATCCAGCAAGTAATAATATTTTCTGTATACTTAACAGCGTTCTTTCTACCTTACATCATTCCTACTTAATAAATTGTGATCATTTAATTTCAGGTAGTTTCTATTCAGTCCATAAATCTGCAGCTGGACAGAATAAGTGAAGTGCAACCTGAAAGTAAGTCTTTCCAAGTTCTCATCTGTTGGGCCTCGCCTAACCAAAATTTTGTGGAAAATGGTGTTTGAGTCCAGTTTCTACAAAGTGTTCAGTGGGTCCTAAGCATGTAGAATAGTTATGGGGAATTTTAGAAGTCGTTAAAATCTAATTAAATCCAGAAGTCTACTTGCTTAAGCTCTTTTCTTCATGCTCTACATGTGACCTCTAAATGCTGAGATCTACCTCGAGAACACCAAGAAATACCTTTCAAAAAAAATCCTATATGACCTAACTTCAACTTCTACATAGGGCAGCTGTTACAGAAACAATCTTGTGAAGGTGTTTTGTTCTAATCCATTTTTACATGGATTTTGTGCATCTTTTAAGAAATTCCTAGTTTAGCAATAACACTGTCATCTCAAATCCACTTTTCCTTTCTCCATGAAACTCGTATCTGAGTTGTGCACAATAAATTATCTTCTTAATTTATCACCTTTAACATTGCCCAAAACTAAATTAGGATTGTTTCCTTGTAAGCCAATTACACTAACAGGGCTTCTCCATTCTACTAGAATCTAGACTAGAGTTCAATTCATCTCTTGCTTTAAGAAAAATTACATCCTGGAAGTTCTTACCCTTGGGAAAGAAAGAACTTAAGCTCAGCAAATTCATGAATCCAAGCTATTCATTTGTGGTTATTGGATATGTTGTATTACCTTGGTGAAAACTTATTGGTTAAGTAAACATCAGCTACAATTTGCTATCAATTATTACAAGCTATGAGACAGAATGTGCCATGGTAGAAACTAGAGTAGTTCTTGATTTTTTACCTTTCCCACACTAATTAACCAGTTTTGCTTCATTTGGTTTCCCTAAACTCAAACAAAGCCAGACCACTTACGACTTTTATCTATTAAGGCAGGTTGGTTGTGTGGGGATCACAGTTAATAGAGAGACACTTTTCCTAATGTCAAAAAAATCGGGCATTAATGAAAATTCTCATCTTTATCTTCTCACCATTTTATTAATCTTTTACTCTCATATGCATTATCTTGCTATCAAACATCTTTGCACAATTAATCAGTACTAATTTTAGTTTTTATTGCAGAGAATGTGTCAGGTGACATTCTATTACTTTCTGCAGGTATTGCATTGCTGACATTCTTATTCCCATTAAAACTTGGATTAAAACGTTGACAACTTTACTTGACTATTTATTTGCAGCACACTGCAAATTATACTCATTGCGACTAAATATCTCTCTCTCTCTCTACACACACATTTCCTTCTTTTTTCTTTTTTCTTCTTCTTTTTTTTTTTTCTTTAAATGGTTCCAAATATGAATTGGTTTTTACATATACCATATGCCAAATAGATCTTATTTGAATTATTATCAATCTACTTCAAAATCTTGATTCTATAATCAAGATCAAAGTTTTGAGGGATTATCAATAGAATTTCATCAAGTATAATGAAAGAGGAAAAGGAAAACTTGGATTCTATACTCAACAGGCTCTGAAGTATCTCTAAAGTATCTCGCTTGCTCCTGGAGCCTTCCCTGAAGATCTCCTACTATTTTCTCCTAGAAAATTGCTAGCTATCTTCCCCTTTTTCAATCCAATCCCTCCTTTCATCTTCTACCATCATCACCCATCCTCTTTAATTTTTTCACATCTTGTTATTTTCCCACTAACCAATGCATCCTTTTGTCTCAGAATCTATTCGCATGCTTCGTGATTTCATACTTTTTTCTCCTCTTATGTCAAATATGAACTTCTTAAACTAAAGAACGAAAGAAGTTTTCTTTTTAATAAACGTGTAGTTTCTTATCTTTAAAATATGAACATTATGTTTCCAACTGCAAGGTATGTGATGTCAATCCTAGAGTCTCATCCGCTACAGGTCCTCTAGGTCTAAGGAATTGATCTGAAACCTGATATGACCCAAATTAAAATCACCTAGAGTTGACTAGGTGGGTCAACGTGGTTTGAATCATCCCGAAGTGAGTCAATTAAAATTTATTATTTTTTTTAATTTTAAATTTTTATTTATTTCTTTTTTTTTTTTTTATTTTTAAATATAAAGTAAAATTAAAAATGTAAAATGGTTATTATTCATTAGATTGTTAGATTTAACATTGGTTTAATAGATGTTTTTACCAAATAATTAATTAATATTAGATTTTTTAATAAGGAAAATGGAGAATATTTAAAAATTTTAATTTTTAAAATATTGAATCCACCCAATTCAATTTGAGATCCATGTGGAAAGATTATGAGTTTGTCTCTTTAACTCAAAATGACTTAATTTGATAAACTCAAAATCCAAAACCCACTCAATCCTACAGGTCTAATTCCACATCTGAGATTCTAATGTAGGGTTTGTATGGGTTCAGAAACTCTAAGCTCAATAGGTGGTTTTTGAGGTGTGGTTCTAAAGTTTGGATTAATTGGCATCAAAGCTGCCACAATGTTAACTTGCAATGGTGTGGTGCTAGTGGCTACGTTAGAATTATATTATTTGCCCGTGGCCAGGTTAGTGGATGCTAGGGTTGTGACGTATGGTGAGATGTTATGGTTTGCATTGTATGTGATTTAGATCACACATTATATAGCTTTACAGTCTCTCACTTCAATAGCTAGCTTTTGGGTTAGGCATTATAGGAAATTAGAAATGAAGTGAAGCCATATTAAAACCAACTCTAATACAAAATTAAATCATAATAATTCCATTAGAGTTGGCTCAAGTGGTAAGATGTGGTATGAATCATGATGAAAACACAGGTCTTAATGCCTTCACCACAATTTAGGTACAAACAATTTTAGTGGCTTATGCCCATCACACTTAAAGGTCCAACTTTACCTAGTTTCTGTAAATGAGGCAGTTTGTTGATACTTGTGGTATTAGAAGGTCAAAGTGCTAGATACCTGCTTTACCTAAAAAACCTAAATCATGATGCAAACAAAAATTAATAAAATGGTCAAATCAAAATATGATCGGCAAAAAACAACTAGCATCCTCTAGACACATATCTACGTAACTGTACTATATATATATTTTTTTTGTTTTTTGTTTTTTTTGCAATGATTCTACTTTATTTGTGACTGATGAAAGGTGTCCTTAGTAAAGCAACCATGGCAACAATGATAAGGTGAATATTTAATAAGGCATTAAGGATACATCCCACACAATTATTATAATGAGAAGACCAAGATTCTCAAGAATGTGAGGTATGTGCCCAAGTGTTTAAATGACATATTTTCTTTGGGTGAACTTCTTATATGTATGGGTTTATTGTGAAGGGTGGTTGGTGTATAGTCTATGAAAAATGATTGGTATACCTTCTAGTTCAACACACATATCAATACTCACTAGTTCAGCCATTAAAATCCGCACTTGAAAGTTTTCTTGTCTTAAATTCAAATTTAAATATAATAATTTTTTAATGAATGTGTTGTAAAATATGTTGAATTAAAGAATATACCAATAATTATCCATAGTCTATTAAGGGGTACACTAGTTGTCCGGAAATGAAAAAAAAGCACAACATTTATGTGGTTGAACAATGTGCCAATGAAGCACCTAATAACACCTTAGTAAAGATGGTGTAGAAGCATAAATAAAGATATTCTATAGGGTGAGAAAGAAATTAATGGGTTCAAGGAGGTGAGCTTCAATGGTGGGTTGGGATTCAAAAAGGATTTGAGGTGTAGGGATCCCTCCTCAAATCTCAGTCAAACAGAGATTGTTAAGAATGAGGCCTTGAATTGCACGAAGTGTTTAAAACTGCATGAGAGGTGCCAACAACTTCATGCTAAAAAAGCAACAGAAAGAAGCAGGTTTTTAACACCTTATTGAGGAAGAGAAGTCTAAAGCATATTCAAAGAAAGTTGGTGTCAACACCAAGTCATGCAGAGCAATTTAAGGAAACTTCTAATTCAAAATCACTTCATAAATATCTCTTAAAAGTAAAAGGATGTTTCAACTGTTAAGATCTTATAATTGAAAGTTAAAGGTCTCAAGTTCTAATATAGAAATTTGAAAAGAGATTTGGGAAAAGGGAGAAGGAAGGGGAAGGACTTCTATAATTCTATTCCCTACTGTGTAACCCTTGATTAGAATTTAAAAAAAATATGACCTTCATTATAATTAAAAAAAAAAAAAAACTATAATCTTTCTCATCTCTCTTGCTAAGGTAATTTATGAAAGGAATTTAACATTGGTTCTTTAGCATGAAATCCCTCTCTAAAGTCTAATATCTAACTATAACCAAATATTTTTCTGTCTTCAAACACCTTGCTAAGGCTTGCCTCCCCCACCAGAAAGGGGAAAAATCCCAAAGTTTTCCTTTTAGAGCTGGCTACCAGGGAAGCTACTGCACCTAGAAACTACTAATAAATTGAACTATTGTCAGACTGTGTGATCAAACTAAGGCGCCCCTTAAAAGCCTTTCAAAAACTTCTTAAGGTAAGTGGGTTCTTTGCCCTTTGTTGCCGCTCCATCGGCCGTTCCCTCTATTTTCTCCAGTGATTATCTTCCTCTTGTTCTTCTCTACTTTCCTTGCTCTAAATCTGCCCCTCTTCTGTCCACTACTCTGATTTCCAAACTTTAGTTCCTTTATTTCTTCTTTGATCTCCTCTATTCCTCTGTAGATCCAACCTCTTGTCTCAAACCTTTCCCTTTTCTTCTATCCTCTGCTTTCATCTTCCTGCAGCTCTAACACCATATACTCAACTTTCTAGTGTCTTGTGATGGCCAAGAAAAGAAACGGAAGAAAATTTGGGTTGATCACTAGTTGAAGGCCAAACCCAAATCTGCACCAAATAGGGGAGTAAGGACAGATTTGCTCCTCAACAAAAATAGAACAAATTGCCTCTTCAATTTGTCAATTGAGACAAATAATCTATTAGTTTAACAATTGACATCATCACTTGTCAAAAATCTGATTGCACCTAAGCTTGTCTTCAACTGAAAGCTAACACGTGATGACGTTAGCCATTAAAGGAATTGGTTATTTGTTTTTATTGACAATTTGAAAGAGTAATTTGTCCCTGCTTTTTCTTGAAGAGCAGATCAGTCCTTGCAGCCCTATTTGGGGGGTGAATTAGTTGAATGGATCCTCTTTTTTTTTTTTTGGATAAAATGTAAAATCTTTATTTATCCAGTAACTGTAATATACATGAGCAACAATTTACTGCTACAACCAATCAAATAATACTCAGCACAACTCTGCTATACTCAAATCTTTACAACAGCCTCAATCCCCCTTGAATGGATCCTTAAGTCACAACATTGCGGAGATTGTACTAACTTATCTCAAGTAAATTGATAGGTGTCCAGTTGAGCTAGAATGTTCAACCAAAAGAGTATATGAATGGTAACAGTTCTTTTAGAGATTGTCTTGTGATACTTTCACTACCTTTCTTTGGTGTTGAAATGACGTTGAAATTAGTCTACTTTTTATTTTCTTTTTGGTAGTTCGTGCTTTAAAATGTATTATGTTTGGTTATGAGATTTCATTTAATAAGGCTCTTCTTGTTTTGTAGATCCTGTTTGACTTTCTAATGATAAATAAATTTTACTTTAATTAAAAATAAATAAAAAAAACCGAAGGGGCCCCTTGAAAAAAAAAAACCTAGTGAATGTGTTGACGCACGTGCAGGGAAGCTCATGCAATAGAGCGCCTCAGTTGCTCCAATTTCTTCCCTGGATGCCTATAACTTTCCTAACCACAAGTGCAGTTATTTGCACCTTCTTGTCTTTGCACTTTTTCTTCTCCTTAAAATCTATTTGTTTTATACTGACTTGAATGTTGAAGTGTCTGCCTTAGGTACTCTCAAGGCTTTGCAGGTTACTGCTTACTGGATTGACGGGTACGTTCTGCATCAACACATCCTATTGACCCAATCAACTCAGCTAATTGGATTGACGGGTATATTCTGCATCAACCCAATCAACTTGCATGTGGAGCAAGTTGAAAATGAGTTGATACTGAATTTTTTATTTTTTTATTTTTATTTCCTGCCAAAGTTGCAATGGAGAATGTGAAGTTAGAGAGGCTCAGCCTCAGGTTAATTATACCGGTGCCAATACGGTAAAGTTGGACTACAATGTCCACCTACCTACATGCTAGCGCATTAAAGTTAAATTTTAGAATTTTCTTTTGAGATACTAGTGCTGTGATATTTATGTTTTCAAGTTGATTTAGTAAGTCTAATTAGATTATTGATTAAATAAAATTTTTACTATTAAATATATTAATAAATAGAGTTTTTATTATTAAAGAGTCATAAATATTAGATTAATATAAAAATTGATAAATATAATTTACATTAACAGAATACTAATGGTTAGTTTTTAAAAATGTTTTTCCTTATTTTATCTACCATTGTATTTAAAATATTGTGTTGTATTTCTATGATTGTGCAAACGAGAGTTACCATGGAGTGTGTGAAAATTGCGTCATCTATTAATTTTGAATGGAAATCTTAAATTTGAAAATTTTGAAGGGTTGTTTTGGGTCATGGTAATTGCCACACGTATAAATGTAAAGGTCACATATATTTTGGTAATGTTTAATTTGTGTGATCTTGTCAATTTATAATTAGTTAATATGTTTAAAAATATCAGTATATGGTATAATTTTAAATTATTAAATAATAAATATTAGTTTTTTTGTCAATTATCAATTAATAACTACAATTAACAATTGTTTCTAACAATCAAACCCAACACAATTATTGTATTTATGTGGCGTATGTGTGACAATAACTATGCATGTGGTTTTGTCATATGATGGATTTGCTCCAATTTTTGAGGGATAGATTTACTCCAATTGAATAATTTCAAAGGGTAAACTGTTAACTTTAGATCTTAAGCTTCTAATTCTAAAATTTTTAGTTCCTAAACAATTTTTTGTATTTTTTGCCCTTAAATTATGAAAAATGCACTCTTTTGGCTTTTTATCAATTTAGTTGTTAAGTACTTTCATATATGCACTTTTTTAGTTTAAAAGGACTAAAAATATGATATATGAACAAATTAATAGTATGTTTGGTTTGTGAGAATTGGAGGAGAAACGAGAGGAGGTGAATTCCATTTTCCTCCCCTCTCCTTCCTGAAAAAATAATGTAAATGACTTTCCTTCTATCCCCTCAAATCAAAAATACTATCATGAACTAATGAAAAAACTAAGAAAAAGGTACATTTTTATAGTTTAGAGACAAAAATGGTGAAAAAATAATTCAGTACTAAAAAAATTTAAAATTAAGAGTTTGGAGACTAAAAATGACATTCAACCTTTCAAGAGTTAGTCTGCACCGTCAGCCTTTCTTGTACTATAAATTGTTTGGATCATAATTTATGGCATTTGGCTGCTCTAGTGTAGATGCCTTATGGTGTGTTGTTTAGGTGTATGCTATGGCTCTTACATAAAATGTTTCATTTTGATAGAATTATTATCAATTAGTAATTATTATTTATAGTTGTAAATTTTACGTTGTGTATCCCAATGGAAAGGGAAGAAAAGATAAACAGCACTGCATGAGGATTGAAGAACTCCTATTCCATCAGAATCCTATAGATTCAATAATTATTTTGTCTTAAAAGAAATGTGCTTATTATTATTATTATTATTTTGTGTGCAGCTATTTAGGATAGAGGGAGAAGAGAATCGAACATGAGACCCATGTGCCAGACCCAGGGAGGAAACAAACTTACAATTAAGCAGAGTATGCAACTCAAGAAAAAAAATTTAAGGCATATTAGGTTAAAGGCCAACTTTATTAAAAAAGTAATTAAAAAATATTGTTTGAAAATTTGATAAGTTTTATGGTGAAGTTTTATTGACATTTTATTCGGTTATTAATTTTTATGTGTTTAAGAATAAATTGCTATAGGGAAAGTTGGTAGAAAATTTGTCAAGTGAATTTTAAATAAAAAAAAGTTGAGGGAAAACTTTATCTCTTTAAAAAGTGTGAAAATAGAAGTTTGCAAACTGAAAACTTTATAAAAAAATAAATAGTAAAAGTATCACTTTTATTTCTTTTGTTGAACTATTTTTTTGATCCACAATAAATTATTTTAGTACTGAGTACAAGGTGTATTTAAACTTATATTCATCAGTTGAATGTAAAATAAAGTTTTTTTTGTTGTAATATTAATATATATAAATATGTAAATAAACTTATAAGGAAGAAATTTATAAGAGTTTAGAGGGAAACTTCCACCGACCAAACATCCCCCTAGAGAAAACCAATTATATGTAGGAGGTGAACCTGCAACAAGTCTCAATCTCTAAGTCGTCTTTAACTAGTTGGCCTGAGGCATTATTAGCACCAGCAATGCAACCTAGTTTTTAGTTGTTATCTAAAAGGACCATGATTGGTGCACACTCGGATTCAACACCTGAGTGTGCACACTTCACATAAAAAAAGGGAAAATGAACCCGGTGTTCTCCATTTTTTTTTTTTAATGCGGAGTGTGCACACCCGAGTGTTGAATCCGGGTGTGCACACATTATTTTCCTATATGAAAAACTAGTAATATATCATTTTTTTATTTTTCTGCCCCTTTACAGTACGTCCTAACGTTTAAGAATTTAAGTTTGTGCATTAAAGATTTTAAATTTAATATTTGATATGAATGAGGAAAATTTTGAAAAGAAAAAAGTTATTTATTGTTAAAGAGAGCATCATTAGATATAAAAAAAGCAAGGGTTTGTATATCCTTTACTCTTAAAACACAGGATGATAATGCATTTATTGCACTTTTATAAACAAAATGTATAAGTTGGTATTAATTTTAGTATTAAGTGAATTTAATTGAATTAAAGGTTGATTTTTATTTTTTTAATATAAATTTATAATGAAAAGATGTGTTTAAGGCACAAATTAGATAAATCTAAAAACCAATAATTATATCATTATCTTCCGTAGGTCCCCTATCTGCAAAAGGATGGACAATGAGCTGCGGATGGTGTTGAGCTACCATATATTATCGAAAGAAATCATTGGGAAAACAGCACAGAGCACAGAATGAAGAGAATTATGGCTCCTAGTTTCGAAAGAATTAATAAAGAATGGTTAAAGGTCAATAGTTTACTTGGGTTTAACGACGCATATAGAATATGCATTGAATGAGTTTGAAAACTCAGCATCATCTCCAAAAGCTAAGGTGACCTATCATCTTTTCAAACTAAGATATTATAATATTTTACTTGTAGGCTTTAAGAATTCTATCCGCTTCCATGATACTACAACCAAACATGTTATTAATAATAATATGGGATGAATAAAATATATATCATTGTTAGAGAATATTCATATTATAATTGTATTGATTAGATTTACATTATAATTGATTGATATAATTAGATTAATTGATTTTGTAACATAGAATATTTTCTTGTACAATCTTATAAGTAAACACTTTGTATATTCAGTGAAATTAAGAAAGAAAAAGTTTTTTTCTTAAAAGAAAAATATATTTACAATGAGTATGTTCATATCTTAACAATCATGTTGCACCAACCAAACTTTATGTGTGCGCTGAATAAGCTGCTTTCTTAATTTGCTAGCTTTTCAGATAAGGAGGGCATTGTTCCTGAAATGGGCAGTTGGACTTGGAACCATGGTGCTTGGTCCTGGAAGCTCTAGCTAGGATTTCACTGAATTGCTTTCAAGTGTCATATGTCCAATGGCCAAAAAACTACCATATGTAAACGTTGGCTGAGAAACACGTTTGGTCTCTATGAAGTTATAATATAAACTACATTGGATATCTTAATTACTATCTGAAAGATCCACAAAAATATTCATATTTCTGTGATCTCACCATAATATAACTCTTTAATTTTGGTATTGATAGATACGGCCAGCTAATTTGTCAAGCTTATGATCATCTTCTGATATATACAATTCAGAGCTCTGATCATAGCAAAAACATCAGTTGTGCCAATATTATCTTGCCTAACAAGTAAACAAAGTAAACATTAACCTAAATCATATTTCTTTTCATCCCTAGCCATCATCTAAACCTCCATTTCAGCCTCAAATATTACCAGCATGACCATCTCACGTATTATCTAAACCATATATATCAAAATCTCAAAACCTACCAATATTGAACAATGACATGATATACCTGATGTTAATCTAACTAATAATGTTAGTTTTTTGTAATTTGAACTAAGAATGTTGAATATAGGAATATTGAGTTACAAGCTAGCATCTGTTTTGTTAATTTGCGTCTAAACTTATTTTACCTAGAGTTGGAAGATCTCAAACTCAAGCTCAATAAAATGCTTAGACCTGGTTCAAAAATTATTCCTAGCAAATAAATAGCTTTTCTTAATAAAACTACTATCTCCAGACACCTTGAAACAAAAGCTCAGATATATGTGGACCATCGTATTGGCTCTCATTAGTAATTGTGGGCCTTTTTCAGCCAATTTGTGTGGACTTCGATCCCAAACTGTTTTGTTTTCTTTGATATTGAGTGTGTCAGTATGAATTTTTCACTGAATTAAATGTAAAACAACAGTTCTCACAAGTTCAGATGTATGCTTGGCTGTATTTGGTGTCTATCAAGTTTTCTAAAATTAAGAAGTCTCCGTTTGTTGGTTTAAGTGAAGATAATTTGAACCAGACCTTTAGGCCCAATGATTCGACCCTAAACCTTAAAGTGCTTGGGTAAGATGATCGGGTTTCAAGCTCCACCATCGTCTTGAAAAACTCCCTTCCCCCATCCCCAAATTGTACACTGTTTAAAAAAGTGAAGATAATTTGTCACCTAGATTTTTTAACTTTGTCATACCTATGGAATAGGAAGGTTGTTATCTGATCTTTCTTCAACACTACATTTGAAGGTAAAACTCTCTTAAGAGCTCAAATTACCAAATCTCGTAGTCTAAATTGACTCTGCTAGTTTAGTCACTAACTTAATTAGTATATATTTTGGCAAACAAATCAAAGCTAGAACTCCTCAAATTCTAAGTTAAAAGATCACAAACCTCACTTCAATAGCCTAAATATATACTAGCATAATCAGAACTCAGAATATTCAGTCATTCATTCATTCCAATTACTCTGATCGACGACATGACAAATATATATGAAGGACTTTGCACTTACCAAATCGGTTCAATAGACTCCAAACAAAAATCTTGTAAGCTTAGAAATCTAATTATTAACTCCTAATTAGCGAACTAGCAAGACATGCTAAAATTATAAGATTTTACACTAAATCCAAAACCAAATTCAGTCCATGAACAAACATTTACTGTTCGCGGTCCCAAACGGTGTAATTAACTTATCCAAAACAAAACCTTGCGTTGTTTTTCTAGCATAAAATCATAAAATCTGAATTCCGAAACTCACATTTGAAATTCCTTATCACCATTCAACTCTAAAGTCGAGTAGAAATGAGCACAAATCGAAAGACAAAATCAGAGGAAATATACAAATAAATCTCGTAATATAATAAAACGACGAAGCAAATTATAATAAAATAAAATAATTAAACAGCAAGAAATTCATGATGAGATCTTAAAAGGACCTGGAACTCGCGAAGTCGTAGAGTTTTCCGGTACTGGAGAAGACCATAACTCCAACCTCCGCGTCGCACAAGATCGCCAGTTCCTTCGCCTTCTTCAACAGTCCACTCCGGCGCTTCGAAAACGTCACTTGCCTGCTGGTGGAGTTATCGATCCTCCTAATAACTATCTTTCCCCTCCCCATCGCTAGCACCGAACAGTCTGAATCTACTTCCGAGGAAGATTTTCCGAAGAAAATGAGAGAAAATCAGAATTCGAGATTGAATATCGAACGCGAGAGAAAAGGAGGAATAAAATCGATGCGACGACCATATCTAAGAGAGGAAAAACGAAAAAGGAAAAGAAGAAAAAAGAGTTTTCCGGGAAAAGAAAGGAGACTTACTTGGAGAGGAAGTGAGAAAGGAGACAAACGGAGAGATTTCTGAGACGTTAGTTTTGGGAGAGACAATGTTGAGCAGAGGGAGCTGCTATATAAGGAAAGTGGATGCTGGGAAGGTCCTTTCGGCGTAGAAAACCGCTAGTGGAATTTTGCGGGGAGAGGGGACACGTGGACCATTCAGGACGCGTGATGATTTGTTTATTTTCGTCGGTTCTGGGGAAAAGGCTCTCCGAACGTATAGATCACTGACGCGTGTCTCGTCGAATTCCCTATTTTGGAAATTTCAATCCTTCTTCTTCCTCATTACGGAATTTCAAATTTTTAAAGGTTTTTCCCATA
>BPVZ01000054.1:213046-242010 GCA_020521535.1 Rubroshorea leprosula | reverse complement strand
TGAGATCAAAGAAATATTTGTCTTCTTTAAAGTATTAAAAAATAACTATTAGTTTGGAATAAGTAGTAAATAAAAAAGAGTCTATTATTTGGGGACAAATGTAATATTTTAGATGCCTGTCACAATATAATGATATTAAAAAAAAAAAAAAAGATGGGGATGGGGATGAGATGAAATTACACGACTTAAAAAGAAGCTTGATTTCTCTCAATTGTTTCTAATTAAGAATAAAATATTTTATCAATAATTAGCCACAAATTAGAGTCTATCCTTAATTGCATGCACTGTAATAAAAGAAAGAGCACGTTTATGTGAAGTAAATGATAATAAAAATAATTTTTAATCCAATTTAATTCGGATGAGATCTTACGTTCCATGCTGAATTTACAATTATGTATGGAAGAATATTTCTTCAAGTTAAATATATACCAAGGAAAATTTTTCTTTTCTCAAAAAATTCTAAGCACATGAAGCATAACTGATCAGCCAGAGTGCAGTACAGCAAGTTTCATCATTGATCAAATTAGTTAAGGATAAAGATTGAACTGTCAATAATGTCTGAGTTATTGTAAATTTTTCTATTGGTAAATGCCTCACTTTCACATTTACCTTCTTCTATGTTGTAACTCCTCAAATCACTTAGAATTGATTGTCTTATATGAGGCAAGTTGAAAATATGTATAGTTAAAATCTTTGATCTAACATGTTCAAGAAATATGTGGTCTTAAAGCAATTACAGGAAATTCAACTTTGTTATACGAGAACAATATTGCATATATTGCACAAATAAAGGAAGGATTCATCAAAGGAGATAAAACCAAACATATTTCTCCTAAGTTTTTCTCAATGCATGAACTTGAAAATACTAGTGAAATAAATGTTCAGCAAATCAGTTCAAATGAGAATCTTGTAGATCTTTTCACAAAATCATTTTCTACCAAAGTTTTTAAACAACTTATACACAAAATAGGCATGCGACGCCTTAAAGAGCTTTGTTGAAATAAGGGACAATATTATACATATTGCACTCTTTTTTTGTTCACCGTATTTTTTATCTCACTGTGTTTTTCCTAACAAGGTTTTTAATGAGACAATTTAAAAACATGTAACATAAAAAAGTGAGCATCCAAGAGGGAGTATTGTGAATTTTCTATTGGTGAATACTTCACATTCACCTTCACCTTCTTCTATGTTGTAACTCCTCATCATTAAGGGGTCATTTCTCACCATTAAAGGGTCATTCATGATTCCACTAAAAGCCATTAAAAGGTCCATTAATATGTCATTCATGGCTCCACTAAGGTGCCATTCATTCTCTCATTTAGTTTTATTCAATAGCTAATGTAATCCCCACATGTCCCTTAGTCTATATATAAGCCTACAAATTTATATAATTTGTACAGAAAGAGTACATGTCGAAATAAAAAATTCTCACTTTTGTTTGTTATTTTACTACTTTTTCTTTTATTTTATAATATAGGTAAGAATTTTTATGGCATACAGTTGAAAAGCGTTCAAGCTTTCTATCCAATATCTTATTTTTTTAATCTTTATTTTGCTTCTAGTTACTAATTTAGAAGAAAATATAATGGGTTGCATTTTTTTTAACATATGACTTCCATGGATTTGCTAATTAACTTTTATTTTTATATAAAATTTTTAGTCATTTAATTGAAGTATTTATTTAAATATTATGAATAAAAAATTAAAATTACGAGAGAGTTATTTATTATTATATCTTACTTTTAAATGGAAACATCATCTCTCCAAATCTCATTTAGGAAAATTTTTGAAAGAAATGCAAGGGACAAGATCCAGAAGGTTCTTTAGAAGGGGCGCATGACCTTCAAGGAATTTGAACCCCTTTAACCAATTACATACATAAGCAAACTTTTCTAACCCAATAATGCAGGCATTTGAACACTCAACAGGCTCTTTAAACCATCTTTTTGTGATGACAGCAAACAAATCAAAAACCCATGTTACCTAAACTTTCTCCAAGGATTAAATTGATTGGTAGAAAAGTAAAGAAACGAAAAGAAAGAGATGAGATGGAAAAAAAAAAAAAGAAAAGAAAAAAGAAGAGGTAATTTAGGTGTAATATTGTCATTGGCACACTAGCAACCCAATTTACTTTCTTTGGTATATCTTTGTGCTTGTTTTGATTGAATTAAAGAATTTCACATGAACTATTTGGTAGGCCAAAAAAATAAAAATACAGGTGAGGACAAAGCTAATGAGACAACCACTAAAATAAAAAATAAAATAAGCCAAGAAAGCTTCTTCCACAGTTCACGGAACTACATTAATTCTCTGTCTTATTTTAAAAGGATACTTGATTCTCACGAGTCGTTACACCATGCTCGTGAGTTGTGACTATATTTTCTGCTGCTTCTTCTTCCTTTGAGTTACAGAACTCAACAGCCTGCCGGCCCTAGAAAACGGGAGGGAAATGGGATTTGCAATGAGCACAGAACGTTCCAGGAGTTCTGCAAGAGCCCCATCACCGCCGGTGCAATTGAGCGTGCAAGATAAATATGTAAAATATTCGATGTACTGAATTTTTTTGGTGCTGGCTCTGTTCTGCAATGTTAATGGATGGAGGAATTGTTTGTGTTGCAGGTGGTGATTGGAAATGGGATGGTGCAAGTGACAATATCAAAACCAGAGGGAAATATTACTGGTATACAATATAATGGCATAGACAATTTGCTTGAAGTTGAGAATGAAGAACCAAATAGAGGGTAATTTACTACTTATAGTTCCTTTGTTTTTTTATTACAGTTCGATCTCTGCCTTTGCCTCTGTTTTTTTTTTTTTCTTTGTTCATTTTTTACTGGATGTTCTGTACCATCTCCTCTGACAATATCTGTTTATTAGTGCATTATTCTATAAAAAAAAATGTGTAATTTAAATTCTATATATTATAAAATATCACATTAAATGAGAGATAAATATTTAATATAGAAAATTATTTTTATTCAATAATTGTTATTTTATAATAAAAAATTAGGAAACAAGAAACTCTTATGCTGTTTGGATCGTGAGTCCTTGGTGTTCTTGTTTCCACAACACTTTTTGCTATTTCAGTGCACAAACAAACTCTTGGTACCCTTATCCTTATTCTCATGTTATCTTTTGGTCCTTGGAAAAAATGGGGGAAAAAAAAAACCCCATTTTTTGCAAGAAAAGTTCTTCACAATTCAAGGACAAACCAAATGGGCTTTTATTTTTTATTCCTTTATTTTCAAGCATAATTTTTTTCTTTTTTTGTTAATGCAAAGCGTTCAAGTAATTAAATCTGACTATTTTCTTGTTTGAAAACGAAGGTACTGGGACCTTGTCTGGAATGTTAAAGGAAGTAAAGGAACAAAGGGGAAAATGGAAAGGCAAGTTTTTTTTTTTGTTTTTCCTTCCTCAAAACTATGGTTTTTTTATGTACAATTTTTTAATTTTATGAAGAAATTATGTTGTTTTAAGCAAGAACTTGCTCAAACAATTTTATCCATTGATTTAAACCTACGATGACCCCCTCCCCCTCCAAAAAAAAAAAAAACCTATGACATAATTGTTGCTGATTGCTATATATGCAGGCTAGAAGGAAAAAAGTTTCAGGTAATTGTAGAAAATGAAAATCAGGTGGAGATATCATTCACTAGAATGTGGGATCCTTCCCTTGAAGGCAAAGTTGCCCCTTTGAACATTGACAAAAGGTACTTGATTAATTCTCAAAGATGCATGGCCTCATTTTTACTCAATTTTCCTTATGACGCGCTTCCTAATTAAATTTCCCATGATATATATTCACTTGGTTTATAGAATTGAAAAAGTGTCACTTTTACTACTACTAATTAATATTATTTTCGAAAATGGAGCTACATGCCTTGTTGTATATCCCATTAACAGTCGAGACATATTCGTGCTTTGTTTATCCTTCGAAGACTAAATGGTTGATATAACGCAATGTTGATATCCCCTGAATGTACTTTCCAGGTTTGTAATGCTGCGAGGTTCCTCAGGGCTCTACACATACGGTACTTACGAGCACCTGGAGGGATGGCCTGCTTTCAACCTTGACAGGTCCAGGATTGCCTTCAAGCTTAGAAAAGACAAGTAAGCACATTTTTTTAACATTGTCAAACTTGTTTTTGATAAGAACCCATAATACATTGGTTTACAGCATTCTCTTTCTTCCCAAATTTACCTCAAAAGAGGCTATTTTGAATTAATGCCACAGGTTTCATTACATGGCAGTAGCAGATAACAGGCAAAGATATATGCCTCGACCGGAGGACCGGTTACCTTACAGAAGCCAACAACTGGCCTATCCAGAAGCAGTTATTCTAGTTGATCCATTGGAGAAAGAGTTTACAGGAGAGGTATTGTTACATTTCTTCTTCTTATTCTTCTCCTTCAATTAAATTTTTTTCTTGTCTCCAGGTGTAAGTGTCCAGAATTAATTTGTTAAGGTAAAATAAAGAGTCTGGGTAACACAGTGCTTAATGTAGGTTGATGACAAGTACCAATACTCTTGTGAAACTGAAAATAACATGGTCCATGGATGGATTTGCAATGAACCCCCAGTTGGTTTCTGGCAAATAACACCTAGCAATGAGTTCAGAACTGCTGGTCCGGTCAAACAGTACCTTACCTCACATGTGGGTCCAACCACCCTTGCGGTAAGCTAATTTTTTCTCTTAATTTCCTCCATTTACATTTATAATTAATTGTAGTACTCTTCAAGAGATCATGTCATCTTACTTCTGTAAACTTCTCATTTTCCCCCAAAAAAAAAAAAAAAGGTGTTGCACGGTGTTCATTATGCAGGAGAAGAATTGATAATAAGATTTGGACCTAAGGAGGCATGGAAGAAAGTTTTTGGCCCCATTTTCATTTACCTCAATTCTTCATCAAGTGGAGGTGACCCAATTTCATTACTCTGGAATGATGCTAAAAAACAGGTTCAGCATTAAACAGAACCATAACTCCTTTTTTTTTTTCTTTTTTTCTTTTTTTGAGAACCTTCAGTATCTGAAGTTTCTAAGGCAATATATTTTGTTTAGTTGATGAGTGAAGTTCAAAGCTGGCCCTACAATTTCCCTGCTTCTGAAGACTTTCCACGGTCTGATAAACGGGGTACCATCAGTGGCAGATTATTGGTGAAAGACAGGTAACAACAACCTCTTTACTCCAATCATTGAACTATAATCCCATATTAATCTTTAAGAACTTGGTCACAAGTTATTAATTTTATTTTTTCGTCCTTAATTGATCTAGTTTTGTTTCTGGTGAGAACATTCCTGCAAATGGTGCATATGTGGGCTTGGCACCCCCAGGAGATGTTGGATCTTGGCAGAGAGAGGTCAAGGTAATTTACATTTCTTATACTAGATATGCTGCAGTTTAACCATCTTTGAGATCAAAAGGATATAATGTCCTTCTTAATTCAAGAAGAATATGGTTTTTCTTGTGATTAAGTAACAATTATATATGTTACTTCTTGGCAGGGTTACCAATTCTGGACAAGAGCTGATGCAGATGGCTATTTCTCCATTAGAAATGTTCGGCTAGGCGACTATAATCTCTATGCGTGGGTCCATGGTTTCATTGGAGATTATAGAAATGACAAAGTCACAACCATAACCCCAGGTTCTCTTTTCTCCACTCACTTTAGACTATGTTACATGGACATAGGATCAAGTTCCAAATTCTGTATGTCTTTTAAAATTTAATTAATTGCAGGCTATGAAATTCATATGGGTGATATTGTGTATAAACCTCCAAGATATGGCCCTACATTATGGGAAATAGGGATCCCAGACCGTTCAGCCAGAGAATTCTATGTTCCTGATCCAATTCCTAAGTACATCAACAAACTATATGTTAATCATCCTGACAGGTTAGTCCTCCTTTTAATTCTAAAAGAAAACACCATCTTTTAAAACTTGACATCAAAGTAGCAGAAATCATCCTACTCCATTCCTTGCAATGTTTAGAAATCTGGTTTGTTTTTCCCATATTGGCAGATTTAGACAGTATGGACTATGGGAAAGATATGCAGAGTTATATCCTGCTGGAGATTTGGTCTACACAGTTGGCACCAGTGACTATAAAAAAGATTGGTTTTTTGCCCAGGTTACAAGGTCTAATCTTTCCTTGGATCTTTTGTCACAAGATATCCTTGAGTATATTCGAACACATGGAGAAAGCTTCTGAAATATATATCTAACAATACAAACTGTCAAAAGTGCAGAAAGAAACCTGACAACACATATGAAGGAACCACATGGCAAATTAAGTTCAAACTAGAACATGGAAATCTGAGCGGGACATATAAACTGCGTTTGGCATTGGCTTCTGCACATGTTGCTGAACTTCAGGCAGGGAACTTCATTTACTAATCCAATCAAATTTAACTAAGATTTTGAAACGTCATGAAACCTTTTTCTTAGTAACATATGTTAAGTTTTGAAGCTAACTTCAATCAACTTTTTCTTCCTTGAAAGGTACGGGTTAATGATCTTTTGGCAAATCCTCCTCTCTTTACCAGTGGAAAAATTGGCAAGGATAACGCAATTGCAAGACATGGAATTCATGGTATTTACTGGCTGTTCAGTGTGGATGTTCCCAGTAATCTGCTCCAGAAAGGGGATAACACCATTTTTCTAACACAACCAAGAAATCAAAGCCCTTTCCAAGGGATCATGTATGACTACATCCGTTTAGAAGGCCCTCCAGCTTAATTCCAGCTAGAAAACAATAGCATTTTAATAATTATATTGTTTTCAAATAATGGAAGTTCCGTGAATTGAAAGGAAATCTGTTCATATATGAATAAATTTGACATCAAACTATCTCTACCACATTCTCAAAATCGAGTTTTTCCCCGAAATTATTTTGAGTAGGTAAAATTAAAATTATGCATCTGATCCTTCAGGTCAATTAATACTCAAATAGCTTTCAACCCATTCTTTAATGATTTGTTTAACAAAAAAAAAAGATAAAATTAAAAGTTTATTAAATTTAATAAATAAATAATAATAAATTAAATATGAAATTAAAATTTATATATAAAACAAACATATATAAAACAAACATCCAATCCATTGACGTGTCAACATAACGACCATTAAGAGAATACCCCACCTCCATCCTTTCGCCTTGTTTGGTTTCTCCGCTGTCATTTTCCCTCTTTTCAATCATTTCTGCTCCATTCAAGCACCCTTTCTCCTTATGTACTCTTTTCTTTACACCAGATTTTTTCCTTCTTTGCTTGAGCAGTGAGCAACAGCAACCAATATCCTGCTAGCAAGTGCCTGAGCAGTTAGCAGTGGCAGTGAGCAGCAACAGTGCACCACAACAGTCCAATCTCTCCCTCCCCTGCGGCAAAGAAGATCAAATTTATGTTTGAATTTAAATTTCTGGAAGCCTCTTCTTAAATCTTTGTGAAAGTAAAATCGAGATTTCAAACGAGTTTACGATTCAAAACGCGATTTTGACAACACTGATTCTCTACATTTGTGATTTCTGAACCAAATGAGATGCTTTGTGCTTGAAGAAAACCAGTTTTAGAATTTCTTGTTTCTCTGTATTTTTATTGCTGTAGAGTAAAGAAATCCTTAAGGGACAAAAGGAAAGCAAGAAAGAATGCCGTGTCTCTATGTCGAAGAATAAAATTAGGTGAAACAGATTGTGTCTTCTAAGTTTTAACAACCTGACACAATCGAATTTGTAAAGGGAGTAGGGAAACAGTGTATAAGTTACGATCATGGCATTATTCTTTTTCACCTGATTTATGAGGAAAGTCCACCATTCTATTGAAGAAGTTATACCACATTGCAGAGCCAAACTATGTCGTCTCAGGGTGTACAATTGCATATTCAAGACAAATATGTAATCTTTACAGTGTTTTCTCAGATTATTCATGTCAGCTTTATAGTATGATATAAGGCAGTTTTACCAACATAACATTTTTCTTTTTTTGGCCTTCATCAAGCATAACTTTATTTTGCCAATATTTAATCATTTATGATAGAAAGATTGGTGAGAAAAGATTTACTCATGCAGGTGGTGATGGAAAATGGGATACTCCAAGTGACAATATCAAGCCCCGATGGAATTGTAACAGGAATTCAGTACAATGGCATTGATAACTTGCTTGAAGTTGAAGAAGATGACTTAGTTCATAGGGGGTGAATAACACATAACAATGGAATCCTTGCTCCTTCTATGTGTTTTTTTTTTTTTTTTTATAAACATTTTCCCTTTCTTCACTGTTTCCAATTAAATAATTTGCAGGTACTGGGATTTAGTATGGAGTGAAGCAGGAAGTACAGGAACAACAGGAACTTTTGATGAGTTAGTAACTCTTTCATTTAATATTTTGAAATTTTAACATTTTTTTTGAAGCCTAAATAGTTTTTTTTTTTTTTTTAATGAAGGTTTAAAGGAACCAGTTTTAACGTTATAGTGGAAAATGAGGATCAAGTGGAGATATCATTCACCAGAACATGGGATTCTTCTCTAGAGGGAACAGTGGTTCCTTTGAATTTAGACAAAAGGTGCAAGTTTTTCCCTTGCTTAAGCTCATTATTCTGACAATTTTAAATCAGAAGAAGAAAAAAAAAAAAAAAAGGAAGGAAGAGGAAGTAAACAATGGTAATTTTGCAACAATGGGTATCTTTTCAGGTTTGTAATGCTTCGAAATTCTTCGGGATTCTACTCCTATGCTATCTTTGAACACCTGCAGGAATGGCCTCCCTTTAATCTGCCCCAAACCAGAATTGTCTTCAAGCTTAGAAAAGACAAGTAAAAGAATTTTACTTCATTGTTTCAGAAATTGACTGAATTGACTTTGTTGACCTAATTATATGATACAAAGATTGGCGGTGGTAATATATTTATCCCGCAGGTTTCACTACATGGCAATAGCAGACAACAGGCAGAGATTCATGCCTCTTCCTGATGACAGGTTGCCTGATAGAGGCCAACCACTTGCTACCCCAGAAGCAGTCTTACTTGTCAACCCTATTGAGCCAGAATTCAAAGGAGAGGTGTTAGATATAGATGTATCAAATGACATTCTTTAGCATATAATTCTAATGTTTCATAATACAATTATCCCAAATTTATGCAGGTTGATGACAAATATCAATATTCTTGTGAGAACAAAGATCTCCAGGTCCATGGGTGGATATGCCTTGACCCTCCTGTTGGGTTCTGGCAAATCACTCCAAGCAGTGAGTTCCGATCAGGTGGACCTGTCAAACAGAATCTAACATCACATGTTGGGCCCTATGCTCTGGCTGTAAGTGATCCTCTAGGGGCCTTGATAAATATATATATTACAAAGATCTTATTATCTCGAATGCATTCAATTTATTTCACTGGCCTTAATCTGATCAAAATGGTGAAATTTTAGATGTTTCTTAGTGCT
The DNA here is from genome assembly GCA_020521535.1 of Rubroshorea leprosula. Classification (NCBI taxonomy): domain Eukaryota; kingdom Viridiplantae; phylum Streptophyta; class Magnoliopsida; order Malvales; family Dipterocarpaceae; genus Rubroshorea; species Rubroshorea leprosula. The sequence goes on along the minus strand of BPVZ01000054.1, from coordinate 232,574 downwards.
CACTACGCGGGAGAGGACTTAGTGCTGAAGCTGAAACCAGGAGAACCCTGGAAAAAGGTATTTGGCCCAGTTTTCATGTATCTGAATGAAGGCGACCCGATTTTACTCTGGGAGGATGCTAAGCAACAGGTAGAATCAACAAATTCTCTGCTTTAATTCTGTATTGCTTGTGTAACAAACACTGCAAATGGACTACAAGTTCACAAGAGCTAACATTTTGTTGGTTTTCAGATGTTAAGTGAAGTCCAGAGCTGGCCCTACAATTTTCCAGCATCTGAGGATTTCCCTTCGTTTGATCAACGGGGCAACGTTAGAGGCAGACTACAAGTTCAGGACAGGTTAGCAGTCTCCGTATGATATTCCAATCTCACTTCTTGTAGATATCAAAATCGTGATGATATCTATGTGTCAAGTTATTAGTTATAGGACTGGTGCTTTGATCCTATTGTGATTTATGTCATATTAGTAACCTATGGATGACCTTCGTATTGAAATTACTCGTCTAGGTATGTTAGTGATAAATGCATACCAGCAAATAGTGCTTATGTGGGCTTGGCACCACAGGGAGAGGTTGGATCTTGGCAAACAGAATGCAAGGTGACCAAATTATCTATTTTGTAAACAAATTAAGCAAAAAAAAAAAAAAAAGAAGAAAGGAAAATGGAACTACTTCCCATACTTATCATATTGCATGTAATTCTTTTAACAGGGTTACCAGTTTTGGACCCAAGCAGATGAAGAAGGCTACTTCTCAATCAATAACATAAGGACTGGTGAATATAACGTTTATGCTTGGGTGCCTGGTTTCATAGGAGATTACAGATATGATGTTACTATTAACATTAGTGAAGGTCTTGATTTCTCAAATTCATATCAATATTAGTGCACTGTATTAATGAAAGACTGAACTTACCTTGTTAACGAAAATATTTCACTTGAATGAAAATGAGTCAGGATGTGAGATTGACATGGGTGATCTGATATTTGAGCCTCCTAGAAATGGAGCTACCTTGTGGGAAATTGGCATCCCTGATCGTTCAGCTGCAGAATTTTATATTCCTGATCCTGACCCTAAGTACATCAACGGACTTTATGTCAACCATCCTGACAGGTTAATTAGCTATGCTTATTACATCATTATGTAGGCATGAGTTATCTTAAATGAATATCATAAGATTATATTGTCTTATTCTATCTGCAGGTATAGGCAGTATGGATTGTGGGAAAGATATGCAGACCTGTACCCTGATGAAGACTTGGTTTACACGGTTGGAATTAGTGACTACACAAAAGACTGGTTCTTTGCTCAGGTTAACAGGTTAAGCTCTTAACATAATTTGTTTGCTGTTGATATCTTTGGGTAATGTTGACGGCACAGAATGTGTTAGGAGGTCTGGAAATGAATAATTTCTATTTTAACTGTCTTGCATTTGACAAGGAAATGTTGTTAAAGAACTGGATTGCTGCATTTCAGGAAGAAAGATGATGGTACCTACCAAGGAACTACGTGGCAAATCAGGTTCAAACTTGAAACTGTAGATCATGGTGGGACTTATAAATTGAGATTGGCACTGGCAACTGCACATTTGGCTGAATTACAAGTTAGAAACACAAATGATCTACCAATTTCCAGTGTTCTTTTTTTTTTTCTTAGGCCAGCATCTAGATAACGAATTCACTTTGTTTATTTTTGTTACATTGCAAAAGGTTGGGATCAACGATGCAGAAGTAGATCCTCCTCTGTTCACAACTGGGCAAATTGGGCATGACAACACTATAGCAAGGCATGGAATTCATGGTCTCTACCGGCTTTACAATGTAGATGTCCCGGATGTTCTGCTTGCAGAAGGGGAAAATACTATTTTTTTGAAACAGGCTATAAACACTGACCCTCTACAAGGGATCATGTATGACTATATCAGGCTTGAATGCCCTCCCTCCTCCTCCCCTTCATAGTTTCAACAGACAGCTGTTGATTTGTACAATTGTATGGTATTTTATTCCGTCTCTTAATAGATATACTAGTACAAATTGGTTCTGCTTCTATACGAACATCTGTCTTTATATATTTCTCATCAGAAATGGATGAACTCATTCATTTTTCAATAGAAGTTACAGTAAGACATCCCAATTTACCTTCCTTAGGGGTCAAAGTAACACCTTTTATTCTCATATAAACAAAGATGAAAAAAGAATACCCAAATGATGATGAAAATGTTGGCCTGTTGGGAAGTTAACGTGAGTGGGAAGTCCCACATTGGGACGCTAGGATGAGAATAAGCTAAATATACATGTAGATACCCGTATGTGAACCTAATAGAATAGTATATCAAACTCCAATAAATCAAACTCTGGCTGGTACTAGGGTGGATATATTCAACTAGGACAATACTAGTGCTTCCACATAGGGGAAGAAAAGTTTATAAGTTACGAATTGTGTTAAGAAAAGTAAACGCTAAGAATGCACTTTTGTCCTTTATTTATTATAGTTTTAGCACTTTTGCCTTTTATTTGTTATAGTTTTGAGGTGTGTAAGTATTAAAATATCCTTACGAATTTCTACAGAGAAATGTTTCTTGGGAGAGTATACCAAACACCACCTAAAATTGAAACCAGACTCATGGAGTTCCTTTTGGTAGTTACTCTGTTCACTCGCATTCATAATGAATACAGCAGAGACACTTACAGCTTTTATCTTTCTTCCCTTCAAAGAGTTTCAAACCACCAACCACGCATTTCATAAGATTACCATTGCCATTTATGGTAAGTACTAAGATTAGGCCTTAAGCTTACTTCTTAGTTCCAGGTTCTATGATATGCTATTTTGGCCATTGAGTAAGGAATGGAATAACAAAATAGTAAAGGATAAGGCTTAATCTCCACTACAAGTAAAGCAATGCAAATAGATCCTTGTAAGCCATGAAATTTATACTTACCACTACACCTCTCAAATTACTAGAGGCAACAGATTATAAAAGATAATATTGTTTTTAAGTCTTCTAAAAATCAGGACAATCCTCACCATATTGAGGCAATTGAAACAAATTCGATATGTTGAACCAAGGGGTGAAGTTGTATATCCAAGATAATCATGTAATTGGAATTTTAACTTGTATTGGATGTGTATCATTTTCTTTAACTCCAAAATGAGTGATGTAACAGACTTCAACTTCATGTTTGTCATATACAGGTGGTGATGGACAATGGCATAGTCCAAGTTACAATATCCAAACCAGATGGAACTGTCACTGGAATTCAATATCAGGGGATCGACAACTTGCTGGAAGTTCGTAACAAAGAATCTGATAGAGGGTAAGTAAATTCAACTTCTCCAGAAAAGATCTATATTGAAAATTATGTACAGATGATTTCACTAGTTATTAAGATCATGGAATGCATATACAGGTATTGGGATCTTGTTTGGAGTGAAGAAGGAATGCCTGGAACAACTGGAACATCTTATGTGTATGCAAAATAAAATGCTGCCCTTCTAAATTTTCATCACTATCTAGTTTGTTTCAAATTATTTTTTTTTGTAACATTATGCAGGATCAAAGGAACAAAATTTCAAGTCATAGTAGAAAATGAGGAACAAGTAGAAGTTTCTTTCACAAGAATGTGGGATTCCTCATTAGAAGGCAAGCGAGTTCCCTTAAACATAGACAAGAGGTATTTTTTTTTTCCTATGACATTAGTATTGAATCCTTCGTCCTTGGCTGATTAATCTCACATGCACCGTAAACCAACTCCAGGTTGGTACTTGGCAGACATGACTCGTTGGAATTGTTTGCATGGTTGCACTAAAATGGAGGATTCAAACTTACGTTTCTAGCGTTGTTCACAACTTCACATTTAATTCTCTGAAAGAAGAATGATTTTTTAGGGTGTTGATTTTTCAGGTTCATAATGCTCTGGAACTCCTCCGGCTTCTACTCCTATGCTGTCTATGAGCACTTGGAGGAATGGCCTGGATTTAACCTCCCGCAGACCAGGATCGTTTTCAAGCTTAGGAAAGACAAGTACAAAAATTGCCATACCCTACATTTCCCTAAAGAAATTAACTGTTACGAAATCAATGATTTTGAGGACATGAATCTCTAAATGTTTCTTTGTTTAGGTTTCAATACATGGTGGTGGCCGATAACCGGCAACGACACATGCCTCTGCCGGACGACCGGGCGCCTAAAAGAAGTGAGGAGCTGGCTTACCCTGAAGCTGTCTTGCTTGTTAATCCTGTTGAGCCAGAGTTCAAAGGGGAGGTATATCTTTTTTGTCCCTTCCTTCCACTTAAGTACCACTAATAATAACCTAATAACATTTGCAAAGGAGCAAATCACTCAATGTCGAAACCAAATTAAACTAACAATATAATTGAATAAATTAAATAAATAAAAATATAATGAAATTATTTTATAATAAATATATCAATTAAAAAAGCATTTTCTTGAGTTTGGTTCAAAATCTTATTAAACTCACTAAAAGAAAATGCATAATAAAGAATGTTAGAGTCATTAACCAAACTCTGAGCAATCCTAAGATTACAAATAATCTTGTATGCATGCATGGTTGGCTTAAAAGCATTTTCATTCAAAGAAATACCACAATTTGAAATTGTATAAACTTCTACTTTAGTAAAAGTATTCTTAAAATGCAAAGAAGCCTTTAAGAGTTGCTTGAATCCTCCCCCTTGAACAAAACATGTAAAAGAAAAGTGCTATATCCTTTGAGTCAATTTTACCATTCTCTTAAATTTCTGTGTGTTCCAATTTCGTACCATTCTTTTTATTCCTTGCTTGATCATTATTTTAGCAAAAAAAAAGGGATGAAATTAAAAATGTTAAGGACAAAATCAAAACACTATAAACAAGAAGATGATAAAAATTACCCCATATACTTTTATTACACTTTATGGCGTCCTTTGTTTAGGTGGATGACAAGTACCAGTACTCAGCTGAGAACAAAGATCTTTATGTTCATGGATGGATATGCTTCGATCCACCTGTTGGATTTTGGCAAATTACACCGAGCAATGAGTTCCGGTCTGGAGGACCAATGAAGCAGAACCTCACTTCTCACGTTGGCCCGACAAATCTTGCTGTAAGTAGTTCATCTTGATTTAAGAAAATGAATTCCTACAATAAAAACTGATGACCTTATGACCTTGTTTAGATGTTTCTCAGTGCCCATTACGCCGGAGAAGACATGGTGTTGAAGCTTAAACAGGGAGAACCATGGAAGAAAGTCTTCGGCCCTGTTTACTATTATCTTAACACTTTAATGGATAATAACAACGACCCAAATTGGCTATGGCAAGATGCAAAAGAACAGGTTGAAAACAGAAACAAAAACCCAAGCTCTCTTTGATTTCTCTAGTCATGACAAATGTTTGAATACTCATCCCTCATGTTATAAAAATCCGGATTTCAGATGATGGTTGAAGTTCAGAGCTGGCCATACAGCTTTCCAGCCTTGGAGGATTTTCCAAAATCAGATCAAAGGGGAAGCATTAGTGGCAGAATACAAATCAGAGACATGTAGACTCTTTACCCTGTTTCTACCTGATCTGTTCATCGTCAATTTCTTCTGAATTAGAGTAGACTGTGATTGATCTTAAAAACTAAATTTGTCTAGATATCTCAGCAATGACTATATATCAGCAAACGGTGCTTTTGTGGGGTTGGCTTCACCTGGAGAAGTTGGTTCATGGCAAACAGAATCAAAGGTTCTTTTAATTTTCACTTCCCCTGTTTTCGTCTGTTCTCCTGTAAAAATAATTTAACATTGTTATTCATTTCTAACATCAGGCCTACCAATTCTGGACCAAAACAGATGCAGATGGTTATTTCTTGATCTCCGATATAAGGTCCGGTGACTATAATCTCTACGCTTGGGTTCCAGGTTTCATCGGAGATTACCGGAATAGTTCTCTCATCACCATTACTCCAGGTACCCTTTTCTTCCTTTTCACTAACCCTATTAAACAAAAAAACTTATTTCAATTGAACAAAATTTAAACAGGATGTGATATGGACTTGGGTAATCTTGTTTATGAACCTCTGAGAGATGGTCCAACATTGTGGGAAATCGGCATCCCTGATCGTTCAGCCGGTGAATTCTACATCCCTGATCCTGACCAGAAGTACATCAACAGCTTGTACGTGGGTCATCCGGACAGATTCCGGCAATATGGTTTGTGGGAAAGATACACAGAACTATACCCTGAGGGAGATTTGGTTTACAGAGTTGGTACCAGTGATTACAAAACTGATTGGTTCTTCGCTCAAGTCCCCAGGTTCGATTTTCATTCTGTAAGACCAATTCAACTATAATTCCAAGATTTTGGAGCTAAAATGAATTTTCATTTTCCGGCGACGCAGAAAGAAGGACGACAGTACATACGTAGGAACGACATGGCAAATCAAATTCAGTCTTGATAACGTCGACAGAACTCAAACCTATAAACTCCGGTTGGCTCTGGCCACCGCATACGTAGCAGAGTTGCAGGTCCAGTGCAACAATCAGACGGCCGACCCTCCCCTGTTTTCCACCGGAGTAATCGGCCACGACAACACCATAGCGCGGCACGGGATTCACGGACTTTACCGACTCTTCAACGTGGACATCGCCGGAGCTCTGTTTGTCCAGGGAGAAAATACCATTTTCTTGACACAGAAAATGTGCAGCAGCCCTTTACAGGGAATCATGTATGACTATATTCGTCTAGAAGGGGAATATGTAAACTAAAAGAAGAAGAAAAAAAGTATAAATTAATTCTATTACTGATTACATAGAATGGTAAAGTTCGTTCTTTTTCTTCTCATCTTCATCCGCTGCTTCAACCTGCATCTTCTCCGAACTCAGATCAGCTCCCGTCGCTTCTCTCTCATTCTTCGCCTTCACCTTCATCACCTGAAAACAGAAACCGGTTTTTGCGAATATTAAATATACGAATCTGAAGAAATGAGTGTTGTTTCGAGTTCATACCAGACCGAGTAAGGCGGCTTTGACATAGCGGAATCTCTCTTTCAGTGAAACCAAGAAAGCTAAGAAATTCGTCTTTATTGGAGTAACGCAAGACATTTTCCACTTTTTTCTGAAGATGGCCGCTACGGCGGCGGTGGGGGTTGTAAACGGTGGTACGGGTGGCGATGGCTTTATTTTCTTTATTTTCTTTATTTTAAATTTGATCCCTCATATCTCAAAATTTTAAAATTCTAGATTGAATGCGCGGAGAAAGATTTAAGAAGAGGAGAGAATAAGAAGTGAATAAATAACCCATCATCTAATCTATAAAATGACATTTTATTATCCACGAGCAATTAAATGAGTTAGTAGGGGATTCTTCCAAATTAATTAAAAATCTTAGTTTCAAATCCTGAAAATACAGCTCCATTAAAACTCATGAGGGAGAGTTTTACCACTTGTAAGGTCTTGCTCTACTTAATCTGGATTAATCAGTGACTCAATAAACTACTGAATACTAGTTGATCCATACAAGAAGACGTTTTATTTTGAAATCTATAGGGCCGAAGCTTGGTTATGGTCAATGGAGAATGGGGCTGAGTCCTGGGCCTGGGCTTGGGCTACACAGTCCATAAAGAAAAGATAAGAAAGAGGCTATTTTTTTGTTCGGCCATGAAAACAGATGAGGTTAGAATTGTAATTTCAGTCTCCCCCCAATGTGTTGCTCGTATATATACCGAGATCTCCAAAATCTAGGGTATAAAAGGGCACAAATTCCATCCGCCCAAAAATTCCTCGGAAGCAAACGTTAACTCGCACCTTCAAACACCGGCATCTCCGCCTTCAACGTCGCCTGCAATTCGTAATTCATCTTTTCGATTCCATGAATTTTATTTCAATTCGGCTAGAAATTCACCTGTTTTCGTTTTCGTTTCTTAAAATCCTTAATCTGTATTGTTTGCTTCGAGATTTGCGATTTTACCTGGTGAATTGTAATGGCAGATCGGTGACTTATGGCGACGTTTGAGCTGTACCGGAGGTCGACGATCGGCATGTGCCTGACGGAGACCCTGGACGAGATGGTTCAAAACGGTACCCTCAGCCCCGAACTCGCTATCCAGGTTCTTGTCCAGTTCGATAAGGTACTGTTTGCTCCTTGTTCTAATTTATGATCGTAATTGTGTGTGTGTGTGTGTGTGTGTGTGTTTTTTTTTTTTTTTTTTTTTTTTTTTTTGATTTTTTTTGCTTCTTTTTAGTCTATGACTGAAGCTCTGGAAAATCAAGTGAAGAGCAAGGTCACCCTCAGGGTATTTTCTTCTTCTTCTTCCTTTTTTTTTTTTTGTAAATAGTTATGCTTCTATTTTAACCTGTCATAAATAAATTATATGATCGCCTGTTGGAATTCATTTGTTTAGCACTTAATTTTGCGTGATTTTAATCCTTCATAGCGTTTAGGCTTGCAAAGTAAAAGCATAGGAACCATTTGAAAAGTTGGAGTTCTACGAGGAATTGTAGATTCCAATTTTTATTCCCCTTCTTAATTTATGAACATTCCTATCCCTCTCTCCATGTTAGTTTCTGTCTTTAGATAATGCATGTTGTCATACGTAAATGTCTAGAAAATGACTTAGTATGATGGTGTATTAGACTTTGTCTCCCTGTGAGCTGTCTTGCAATAATATAAAGTTTTGCAATTTTGTATGATTTTGCTGACTCGAATGTTTTTTGTGCTAGTTTTGTGGTGAGAAAAATAGTTAATATAATGAATATGACTCACAATAAGTCATGCCTAAATAATAAATATGAGGTTTTAGTGTGCTGAGGTAGTTGTTTGGAATGAGATAGAACATAGAACCATAAACGCGAAATTGGGCTGCAAGAAATTCCATTATGTAATATATATATAATATAATAATTCCAGAGAATATCTTTTATCATGTGGGTGTGTTTGAAGCAAAATTCTGTTGGATCTGAAACCGCTTCTAAAATAGAATGCCTTTTTCTAGGTTTCTTGCCATGACAATACGGCCCATGATTGGTCCTCTTCTTGTTTTGGGCTACCTGTACTGGGCTTTTGCAATGCAACAAAAGCCTTAAGGGCATATGGTTTTGACCAAAAATGCTGCAGCTGTTTTGTAATTCAGATAGTTTCCATGATGTCAATGGCTATAAATGTTAGTTAGAATGTTTTCCTGCTTTTAACTAGGTAAAAAACTTTATGTGAACACTATATGCGTCTCACAGTTGTAGTTTTATGGAGAACTGTGCCTGTAAAGTAGTATGTCATATAGTTGCTTTTGTATAATTTCTGTTGTTACTTGTTAGTTTAGAAGGTTGTGATCTTGATATTCTCCTGGATGTGCTTAACTTGATCAAGAAGTTTGAGTAACTGAATTTTTTTCATTTTGGTACATCAGGAGTTAAGATTCAGCAGTCTATCCTTTTTGGCTCCCTAAAAATATTTCTTTCTTTTTTTTAAAAAAAAAAAAAACTTCCTTCTATAGAACTATGAAACTACCTCGGCTAGTATTGATTAATCTTGTGGGTACTACAGGGACATCTGCATACCTACAGGTTCTGCGATAATGTCTGGACCTTCATCTTACAGGATGCTTTGTTTAAGTACGATGATAATCAGGAGAATATTGGTCGGGTGAAAATTGTAGCATGTGACTCAAAGCTGCTCTCGCAATGAGATATCCATGAATAGCATGTTGGATGGTAGTTGAGGGGGATGATGAACTGGACTTGGGCATATATATTTAATGATTCTTCTGTTCTTCTTTGTTGAAAATTCAAGCGTAAAAATGAAATCATGTTCAGTTATATATATTGTTGCACCCGCCTGAACTTGGACCTGCAGGTATTGTACTTATTTTTGTAATTTTCCTAAGAATTCATGTAATGACTTGTATGTTCAATCTTCTCAAACTGGATTTAGAATTGGTTTTTCTGTCAGTGATTGATATCCCATTATGTTGTACCATCCATGAGATATGATTGAGGGTTGAGATGTAATTGAACTGTGCTTTCGCGCTCCAATTCCTCTTGAGGACAGTTTATTATGACGGTTTGAAGGTAGTGAAATTCTTTTTATGAATAATTTAGTATGGTAGTTTGAAACCAACTGTTAGTTTTAAATTGTTATACTCATCAGCACTGTAGATAAAGTTCAAATGTAAGCTTGAGGTTCAAAAAATGAAAATTTTAGAAAGAGTTCCGACCCAGCTTCCATTTCAAACTGAACTTATCTTCTTCTTTTTTTAATGAATTTGGTCATTTTTCGTTCGGGGGTCGCATTCTCTGAGATTATTTTTGGGAATTTGTACCCTTGTTCTATCTGCAATTTCTGCTGGTATCAATCACAGCTGGGGATCCGCGCGTTCCAAAAATACCAATTTCAGGCAGTGGGAATCAATTTCACAGCTTTTGCTTTTAGAATTTAATGGTGCTCCTTTAAACCCTTAACACTAGTTTCAGGCATACGATTCTTTCATCCCCCCACCCCACCCCAACCCCACGGAATTCTGATTCCCCTGTGGTCCACACTAATTTAACACGTTATATCTAACTCTCGTTTTTCATTTTATTAATTTTGGGTACAATTTGTTTAAAAAAAAAAAAAAAAAGCCATTGGGAAAGTTACAAGAAAATTGAATTCCATTCATGTGGACTATGCCTTTTAATTTGTTAACGGAAGTCGGATTTTGGAGAGATATGAGCGTTGGCAGTTCAATATTCTTACTGAATTTCAATTATCAGATTCTCACTTTTAAAAATATTCTATTCCATTTTTATAAACCACTTACTTACAACAGGAGTTTTTTGTATCATACTTGGTCCTTTGAAATCCATCAGGTGTCACTGCATCTTTGAAAAGCTCCCATGGCAAGTACAAAGTACAGTAGCAGTGCACAGGTACCTCGAGTTCTTCATTTTCAGCTTGTTGATGGAATGCAACTTCAGGTATCAACCTCACCATTTTATGTTAAATTCACTACCTTTTATTGTTTGTCCTCCAAAGTCGGTTGCTTTTTCTTTTTATCTATTGTTGTAGGCTAACGTCTCTGGATGTTCGACTGCGCGCAATGTCAGAGTTGAATTCCAGCTTAGAAACTGCACTAGGACTTGGATTCTCCATTGGGGATTTATTTACCATGGAAATCCGTAAAGCCAAAACTACAGAATGCCTTTTTCCTATTCAGTTTCATGGATGTGGGTCGTTTTTTTTTTCACTTATTCAAACAGTATTATGATGATTGTAGCCTTCTACAGGAACTGGTACATCCCAACTGAAGGTCCATATTATCAGCAAGGTGCATTGCAGACACCATTCGTGAAGGTATATGTTTATTTCATGTTTTAAGCTTGGTCTTATATTTTGATTCTGCTTTTCTGGGTCATAACAGAAATTGATTGTTAATTACAGAGTGGGCAGATGTATGTACTCAATATTGAGTTACGGGACCCTAAGATACATGCTATCGAATTTGTTTTGAAGGATGGTAGCTGTGACAGATGGTTGGTTTTTCCTTGGAACATTTCTTCTTCCCTCTTTGCTGCTGTATTACACTCTTTTGATACATTTTGCAAAATTCCACGTGTCAATGCTTTCCAGGTTGAAATTGAACCATGGGAATTTCCATGTTGAGATACCTAAGAACGATGATCCAGGTGCTTTTCTTCAACCTATACCAAATCATCTTGTAGAGCGCAACGCATATCTCATTTGGGAAAGCAAGGGGAGGCCCTCAAGCTCACCAGAACAGCAAAAGGTGATCATGCTCATTTATGGGATCATACATCTCTACATTATTCCTTTGGGCTATATGTTGCCAGAAATCCTCATAAACTGGTACTTATATGTTGTTGTGTTTGCATTGGTTCAGCAAGATTACAATGATGCTTTAAGAGAGCTGCAAAATCAACTGAAAAAAGGAGTATCTTTGGGTGAGTTAGAGAACATTTATATGAAAGTAAATACAAAATCAATGACTCAGGATGGGGGACTTGCTACTGCTACAAGTGGAGCACCATCTTCTTATTGTCGGAGACATGATGTTTTAAAGTGGTTGCAAAAGCACTCTGAGGGAAAAAACACCAGTCTATCTTCGTCAACTTTGATGAATCTTGTGGAAAAATATATCGGAGGGAATAATGTAGTCTCACGGCAAAGTTACTCTATTGGAAATTATGAAGTAGTGGTTAGTAATAACAATTTTGCTTTTTGTTGGATGAGTAATTGTGTTAAAAACTTAAAATCAGTTCTGAAACACAAAACCATCTTTATTTATTTGGTTATTTTGTGATTTACAGGTTCTTTCTAAATTTGTTTCTGGTGATTATCACGTACTGGTCACTGTTAACATGAAAGGTTCAACAGTTCTTCACTGGGGAGTGTCAAAGTCATCACCTGGGGAATGGTTGGTAAGATCTTTAGTTCCTAGAAATGAACTGATATCAGAACCTTCTTGCTCTTATCAGCATGGTTGAATTATTGCTTGAACTCAGTGTGCTAAGGACTGATTGCAGGCCCCTCCATCAGATATGTTGCCTGAAAAATCAAAAATGGTTGTTGGAGCGTGTCAGACTTATTTTACAGATGTATTAGGTGGAGAAGGATCCTTTCAGGTACTTTATGCAAAGTAATCTTTCATGATGAGCTTCGCTTTGCCTTATTCTTTTTCACATCGTACATGTATACTGATGCTTTGCTTTGATCAACATCCAAAAAACAAAGGTTGTGGATATTAATTTGCAGCAGAGGAATTTCATTGGCATCCAATTTGTGATCTGGTCCAATGGTACTTGGATAAAACATAGTGGAGCTAACTTCTATATAGGCCTGAAACCAATGAATCCATGTGGGAAGGTAATCCTTTTCCATTCTTCTCGAAATGGGTTATTGTGATCTTGTTATTGACTTCAGCATGTTATAATCTGGCAACTTGTTTTCGCACAGATAGATGGATATTCAAGCACATATATGTTTAAATGCATATTGTTAGTCTTTATTAGTGACCTTGAAAAATTTTGCAGGTTGATGGAAATGAGAAGGGAATTTTGAAATGGTTACTTGATGAAATGGCTCAAAGAGAAAAGGAGGCTGAGAGGTCCTTTATGCACAGGTAAGATGAGGATATGAAACCAAGTTCAGATGACAGAATAGAAAAGAACAGACTATTAAAAAATGTGTTCTTATAATGCTTTTTTCCAATAATACACGTGCTTATGTACTGGATTAAACAACCACAGGTTCAATGTTGCAACAGAGTTGACAGAGCGTTGTAAATTTGAAGGGGAATTGGGGCTTATTGGTATATTTGTCTGGATGAGGTTCATGGCTTGCAGGCATCTTACATGGAACAAGAACTATAACGTGAAACCACGGTAGAACTTTCTTCTTACTCACTATGTAATTTAGTTGGAACTCTTATATGTTTGGTCCCTGGATAGAGTCTTTTATGGTTTCATTTTCAGTTGTTACTAAGGTATTTCAGGGTTAGGTTCCATTAAGGTTGCTAAACTTCCTCATTGTTTTCCTGTAAATTTTGGTGGAGTTGTTATCTTGTTTTTAAGAGGATTGCAGGGTTCTTGTCTTTCCTTTTGGGCTTTTGTCAATCATTCTTTGTATGTCAAATTAGTATATCAATTAAACTGTGCATATTTATGTCACATGTGCAGTGAAATAAGTGATGCTCAAGATAGGTTTACCAATTTACTTCAAAGAATTTTTCTCAACCAGCCAAATGACCGAGAAATTGTGAGGCTAATAATGATATGTGTTGGTCGTGGAGGTCAGGCTGATGCTGGGCAAAGAATTCGTGATGAAATACTAATGATTCAGGTATATTAGTTGGTTTCTTAAAGAAACAGCTAACATTAAGTGTCCCTGGCAAACTAAATTAACTAATGTCCTTACTTTTCCTTCAGAGAAATAATGATTGCAATGGTGGAATGATGGAGGAGTGGCACCAGAAGTTGCATAATAATAGCAGCCCGGATGATGTGATTATTTGTGAGGTATGTGATTAATTAACCTCTGTTACACAAGGGTATGAACTCGACTGAATAGAGTGCTGACTTGTTCAGAAGTCATTTGGTCGGCTAAATTTTTTATGGTTTGCTCTTTCCTTTTGTTACAGGCACTACTAAATTATCTAAGATGCGGTTTTAAAATTGATGTTTATTGGAGAACATTAAATGCAAATGGTCTCACAAAAGAAAAGCTTGCAAGTTATGATCGCCCAATTGTTTCTGAGCCTTGTTTTAGACTGGATGCTACAGAGGGTCTCATCCATGACCTTACCATGTACTTGAAGACATTGAAGGTATATAAATCCTGCTATAAGTACCTCATTGCAAACTGACCCTACATAACATCATGTAATTTACCATCTCATATCAAAATTACTTGTTGATATTGTTTTGGTTTTATTTTCTATACTAGATTTTTTCGTCTAAAAGTATTTATTGCTTGTATCAAAATTCCATAGGCTGTCCATTCAGGTACAGACCTTGAATCTGCCATTGAAACTTGTATTGGTTCTGCTTTCAAGGTAACTGCTACAATCAACACAAAAAATTCTTCAGAGTTATATTGCCCTTTTTTCCTTTCTGATCAACTTCTGAGTTTCCATCACTTTTCTTACTGCTGTTCAGAGTCAGAATTTTACAGGAGCAGCCAGCGGTAGTTTGCCACTTAAGCTGCAGGCAGCTATCTTTTCCTTAAATTTCAAGTCAATTTATCCATCAAATTCTCTTCTGGAGTTATAATTACATCCACACATATAAAATAACTTTTTAATTGTTGCTGTCATATATTAGGAATCCCTGAACTTTGTCAAAGCACATGTTGGTGATGAGAAAATTGGCCCACTTATGGAGGTTGTACTTTATACCTCACAAATATTTGAACTTATGCTATCTATCATGTGGAACATCTTACATGTTTGGAAGTATTTTTTTGCATTGCAGAAGTTACTGGATTCTCGGATTGAGCTTCGTCCTCTTCTGCTCACACCTAATGCAAGAGGAAAAGATCTGCTGTTCCTTGATCTTGCTCTGGCTTCAGCTGTTAGAATAACCATCCAAAGGGGACTTAAATATCTTAACTTCTCATACCCACCAGTAAATGATTCTTCCTCTGCATGTTCTGTTATATTCTCAAACAAGTTGTAAATTTAACTGTGAAGCAAATGAATTTATTCTTTTATTTTGATCTAAATCAGGAAATTATGTTCTTCATTTCCTTGGTGCTTGAGAATTTATGTCTGTCAACAGTGAACAATGAAAATATCATTTACTGTACAAAGGTATAGCATTTTCTGAGCTTGATTTCAATTGTAAACTCTTACAGCTGACAGTTCTATTCCCTTCAATAGAAATTCTTAATGTAGTTCCCTCTTCTTGTTGGTTCTCTTTTCTACTTTTGCAGGACTGGTACCATGCATGTGAATCATACAAACCCAATGATGTTCCCTGGGCACTACAAACAAAAGCTATTCTTGATCGTTTACAGCTAATACTCTCAGACAGGTCCCAGAATTACCAGAACAAGATCCAGCCTAGTGCACAATATCTTGGCAATCTGCTCGGAATTGAAAAATCAGTGGTATGTTATCATTAACTCTGGAAATATCTTCCCTGAGTCTTGGCATCATCTATGAAGTTATTGTGCCAATGAATTAGTTTTTGTAATTATTTTTCTTTCATCAGATCAATACTTTCACAGAAGAATTAATGAGGGCAGGATCCTCAGCGGTTCTTTCCACACTCAGTAACCGCTTTGATCCCACTCTTAGAAGAGTGGCAAATTTAGGAAGGTAAGTTTCCAATGAATTCAGTTGTTTGCTAGTAGCAACGTTGTTGACAGCCTTTAAACTATTGCCTTTTGATATAATTGATTTGTCAATAAGAGATGGTTTTCTGATCTTCCAAAGATACATTCTCAAATAATTGGCTAATCTGGCAGTTGGCAGATTATCAGCCCCGTGGAAGTGTGTGGTTCTGTAAGTTGCGTTAATGAGTTAGCTTCTGTTCAGAACAAAGTTTTCCGGAGACCAACAGTCGTTATTGCAACTAGAGTATCTGGAGAAGAGGAGATTCCGGATGGCGTTGTAGCTGTCTTGACTTCTGATGCACCAGATGTTCTGTCTCACGTGTCTATTAGAGCTAGAAATAACAAGGCAAGTATGAATGCAAACTGTTCCAATCAAATTAGCTTGAGGAAAACAATTCACATTATTTACAATGAGTAATTTGCTGCAGATTTGCTTTGCCACATGCTATGATCAGAATACTCTTAGGAATCTCAAGTTGAAGGAAGGACGAGCCATATCAATACGATTAAATTCCACAAATTTGATGATTAGGTATGCCAAATAACTGTTCGATCAATAAACATCTAAGTCTTTACGGTCTGCACTATTCTAAGCCACTTATTCTTTATTCAATTGCAGTGACGTCAGCAACTCCTATTTATCTCTTAATTCCTTTGTTTCCATCATTCCTCAAAGAGCCACCCTTAGAAAGAGAAATTTCTGTGGTAGATATGCTGTTGCCGTCGAGGAGTTCACTCCTGAAGTAGTAAGATCATAGCGATTAATATTGCTTTTTTATGGAATAAATGATTGGTTTCCTTGCTTGTGACCACTGCATCCAAGTTTTCACTTCTTTTACTATCCTTTCATCCAGGTGGGTGCTAAATCTTGTAACATAAAATTCTTAAGAGGAAGGGTGCCATCATGGATTAAGATTCCAATGTCAGTTGCAATACCATTTGGAGCTTTTGAGGCCATTCTTGCACAAGACATTAATAAGGTAAGATTTACTTTGCCTCAGAAGGTACTGCACGTCTTGTTGGCATATGCTTGTCTGTTAATGTAAACTAACCGCACTATAAGGGGGGAGAAAATCAGGAAGACCCGTTATCCATGGCAATTCGATATCAGTGAGCTGTACTTTCTCATACTCATTTTCTGTGTTCCATTTTTAATCAGGATATAGCAAACAAGGTTTCTTCTCTTCAGAAATTAGTTAAGGGCGGTGACATGTCAAAACTTCAAGCAATACAAGAAGCTATTCTTCAAATGACTGCTCCCTTGTCTTTGGTAGTATCTTAACTGCTATCAAGTTTATTGTAAATAATATTTACCTATCTTGAGGACTCTAAACATGAAGAATCCTTATTCTGCTACAATACCCACATTTGTGTCATAAAAAAACTGAAATTTTAGATCAAGTTACACAATGATATGTTTTTATTTTCATGCTCTTAAGTCCTAAGAATTTTGAACTGTGGCAGACCAATGAACTTAGGAGCAAAATGAAAGGCGCAAGAATGCCCTGGCCTGGTGATGAAGGTGAGAACAGGTGGCATCGTGCTTGGCAGGCAATAAAGAAGGTATTGGATTTTCAGAAGCTCTGACTCAATTAACATACAGCCAATCAACCACTTGTTCTTACCATTCTTTTGCAGGTTTGGGCTTCAAAATGGAATGAAAGAGCATACCTTAGTTGCAGGAAAGCTAATTTGAATCATGAAAACCTTCTCATGGCAGTGTTAATTCAAGAAATCATTTGTGGTGATTATGCTTTTGTTATTCACACTAAAAATCCAATATCAGGTGACACTTCTGAGATATATGCAGAGGTAAGCCTTAGGTTCCTCTTCTGTTTTCCTTTTTCCTTATCTACCTAGCTAAATGCTGTGCCATCCATTATCTATTTGGGTGAAAACAGATAGTGAAGGGTTTAGGAGAGACTTTGGTGGGTGCATATCCCGGAAGAGCTATGAGCTTCACGGCCAAAAAGAACAATGTGGCATGTCCCTCGGTAAGGCAGCTTCCTTCCATTCCCATTTGGTGGCTAAGTTTGCATGTTTCTGAACTTCTTATGATCAATCCCTTCAGGTCACTTGTTATCCAAGCAAGCAAATAGGGCTATACTCCAGGCCCTCTGTTATATTCCGTTCAGACTCAAATGGTGAAGATCTCGAAGGATATGCTGGCGCTGGACTTTATGACAGGTTTAATCCTAAGTGAAGTCTGATAATGTCACCACGTTATGCATACATCCGTTCTATCCATCCATTTCCTACATAGGAAAAGGAAATTCATCTAACACGTATTTGAATGTATTACAGTGTGCTAATGGATGAAGCAGAAAGAGTGGTTTTAGGTTACTCCGGTGACAGATTGATTGTAGACAGAGCTTTCCAGACATCACTGCTCTCAAAAATTGCAGAGGCTGGAAAAGTTATAGAAAGCCTGTATGGTTCCCCCCAGGACATTGAAGGAGTGGTAAAAGATGGAGTTATCTATGTGGTTCAAGCAAGGCCACAGATCTAATAGACACATTGACAAGCATATGTATACTCTTCCAAGTTCCAACATATTAGTAAAAATGAAAAAATTCACTCCAAGGCCTTTAGGGATAGTGCCACTGATAAACTTGATTTAAGCTATTTTGTGCATTAAACACTTGGAATAAAGTAAGCTCTGACTCAGTCCCCAGACCTTATCTTAATGGTCAAGTCCTTTGGTTTAATGGGGATCATCTCTTATGGGTTGTAGTTTTAAATCCCACGGATCCTATTTTTTGTTTTTCCCGTTTGGTCTTGTTCAAGAAAGAGAGAAAAAAAAAAAAAAGAAGGAAAAAAAAAGTAAGCTCTTACCCTCTTCAGTGGGTTTCTTCTTTTTTAGTGCATGACTTCCCAAATTTTTATTCATTTGAATTTGCTCACTTTTTGCTAGCATTTTCATACACCATTATACATTATGATTAACTTTTTCTTGCTTGCATATTTATAATTTTAAGGAGAGGGGCTTCGAAGCAAAGAGTATAATTGAAATATTAGAAAAGTTGAAATTAGATTAAACGTTTTGTTTTACAAAAATTTTAAACTTTTTAAAAGTTGTAAATATGTTGTTTTTGAATTTTAATAATTTAATACATAAAAAAAAGGTCTTATTTAACCAAAATTTTTATAAAACCTAGAATTAATCTAAACATTGCTTACATTAAATAAAAAATAAAGTAAACAAAATAAAAAAAAAGGGAAAAAGATAGGTAAACAAAATAAAAAGAAAACAAAAAAAAAAAAAAAAAAAGAAGAAGGAAAAGATGGTACTAGAAAGTTTTTCCACAGCAAAGAATATTCGGTCGTGTTCTTTCCTTGCCCCCTTGGTTACGGTATCAATCTCCATAAAAATAAAAAAAAAAAATAAAAAAATTATAAAAATTCCGAAATTTAATTCATTTCTAGTTTAGTTGACTTGGCTCTTGGTGCCAAACAAGGTCTAGGATTGTTGCGGTTGTGCACAGGTGGGCAAAAACCGGTTTCGGTTAAAACCGAAACCAGTTTTGAAATAACCGAAATTTTTTTCCCTAATTTTGAGAACCGAAACCGAACCGAAATTATCAAAAAACCGATTAATTCGGTTATCAATAAATCAATTTTAAATCAATTCGGTTTTGGTTTTTGATAAATAAATAATAATAAATTATTTTGCTAATAATATATTATATTTTATTACATATTTTATCATATTTTATCTTATTT
>BPVZ01000054.1:159362-184387 GCA_020521535.1 Rubroshorea leprosula | reverse complement strand
TATATAAAATCTTCAACATTCATCTTTTTATTTTTAATAATATAGATTTTTCATAATTTTTTAAATAAAAAATAATTATTTTTAATAATATAAATAAATTTTAATTATTAAAAATGATGCAGGTTCAATCAATTTTCTCTGAGAATGCTAGTATTGGAGTACTCCTTGAAGGATCAATACTAGCATGCAAATTTCGCGCGTTCCTAGCATGTCTACCAGCTCATATGATGCAAAAGGAGCAGCGGGAACAACATGGGATTGACGGGTTCAAGCAGTTGATGTTCAAATTTTTTTGCCATGCAGGCTGCAGCTTCGAGCCATTGATGATGCTGCTGAGGAGATGTTGCAAGCTTTAAAACTTGTGACTGTTGCTCAGACTAAACTTATATTTCCCATGAAGAAAGAAAGCTCTAAGCCTAAAAAACCAAATTCAATGAAATTTGGACGCCTGAGGTTTTGTATACGGAAGCTGACTGCTGATATTGAGGAAGAACCAATGCAGGGTTGGCTTGATGAACATTATCAACTGATGAAGAATGAGGCCTGTGAGTTAGCTGTCAGATTGAAACTTCTTGATGACTTTGTTTCAGCCAACCAATGTCCTAAAATGGATGAAGCAACTGATTCTACTTCTGAGAGAAAGGTTCTCCTCTATGAAGGGAATGAGATTGATGTTTAAGATCCGTCAGCTATTCAGAAATTGAAAGAGGATATTAGGCAACATTGAGTGGCACATTACATGTTTCGACACCATATTAAAACCAAAAGACTTCCATGGATCTTCTTATTGGTTCTGATACCATTTATTGGGAGACATATGACTTAATTGGACAACATTGAGTAGTCCATTATATGTTTGGACACCACATTGGGACCAAAAACCTAATCTATTAGCTCAATGGGTCTTCACATATGTAAGCCACTATTTCCTTCTATATCTTTTCGATGTGGGATCTTTAGTTTCCTCACACTCACAAGGAAACATACTTCAACAGTTCTTTCTGTTTCTGCTACATACTGGTGCTCTTCTTGAAAGAGTATTTATGCATTGTGATATGTACTTTCAGTACACAAGACACAAAGGCAGCAGTCCAGACTATATGACATTTCCCCATGTATCTTAGGTTATTATCCTTCACGGTAAATTACTTGAATGCTGGTTGATGTCATTCAATATTGTACTTAGTTTTTAGACGAACTCACTTTTTCATTTTTTCTTTCATTTATTCCTCTCCAGGTGAAGCCACTAAAGGAGATAACCTTCAACTCGCACAATATAACTGCAATAATGACATCTCGTCAGTTTCAAGTTATGCTGGTTGTATTGACCAATCTCCTCTTTGCTCGGCTACCCAAGTGAGGACATGCAATTTTCTTGTTCTTCTTTTCCTTTTTCTAAAATAATATATAGATAGATAATATATATATAAATTAACAGCTGTAGTGCAGTCCGTGCAATACATAGGTAGATCATATACATAAATAAACAGAATGATATAATGCACTCTGTCCTGAGCCGACTGCACTACTTTTAACCATTGATAGAGGGATGGGCCCCCAATATCAGGGGGCCTGGCCCCTCCATCAATGGTTAAGTGAAGTGCAGTCTGTGCAGGGCGGACTGCACTTCACTTTTCTGATAAACAGATATATCAAAACCAATACAGTTTTTTCTATCTAGGTTTTCAATTGCTAGGCAATATCTTAACCTCACACCGGTGAATGGGCCTGCCCATTTGTCCGGTATATGTAGCAATAAACTGGGGGTTTGAACTTTTAAACTTGCTTACTAAATTACATGTGGTCCATAACTCAAGTGGCAGAAGTGGCAGAAATGGCATATATATGTTGTTGATCACAATATATTTTCATTTGAAGTCTGACTAGAACTTTGATATTTGCCTAGAACAGGCCAGTTGGAATGCCGCCATACTTCCTGTGATGTCTTAGGCAAGAGCGTAGTGGTAGTGAATTCCTCTCATCAAGAAAGAATGATTGCTCTGAGTTATAATTGACCTTCTTGTTGGAGCTGTGGTGTCAAAGCTGCACAAGAGGCAGCAAATGAAAGAAAGCTGCACAAGTGGCAGCAAAAGGAAAAGAAGGGGGAGCTGCACCAAAGCATGGTAGCAGCAAAGTGCAGCAAGATAAACGGCAAATGTTGAACAAAATTTTGATGAAATGAGGCTGAAATGAAAGGCAAGTGAAAGGCTGCAAAGTAGCAGCAAGAACAGCCACATGGAGCCTCACAAATGGAAGCAAGACTTTTCATGTATTCTTGCATTAAATGTTTGATAGATTTGCTTGTATTAGATAAGGATTGAGTGAGGAAATTACCTTTATGTACTGAGTTTCCTGCTATATAATAGCAGAACAATGAACGAAAAAAACGAGTTCTCACCTCACCTTAAGAGGGAACTCCATCGGTTCTTCTCCCCTTCTCCTCCAAGTCCCTTCTTACCTCCGAAAAATCCCAACACTTCTTTCCCAATCTAGAAAACTGGAAACTACTATGTTGCTGAGCAAAGTTTGTTAAAGGTAAAATATTGACTAATGGTTGCAGTTGAGCTCTCTTAACCCTACAAGGGATTATTCCTGAACCAGTCGAATTTTTGTTTCATATATCAATATTAACTAATAACAGAAGGTGTTTTATAATAGTTGCATATGCAAATTTTCTTGATGTCCATTTTTATTGGGTGAAATCCACTCTCCAAATATGCAATTTTGGTAGTTGCATATTTTATTTTTACTCCACATTGGTAAATATTGTATGCAATTCAGGCCTTATAAAAGTAGTTTATGATTCCCTGGTGACGATGATGAGGATATAGCAGAGGAGGCAGATGAGGTGGTTCCTGATGGTGTTGAAGAGGTTGAACTTGCAAAAATAGCCCTTGAACATAAAGAACAAGAGTGTAAGTTGCTTCTTGGTGACATTAAGAAATTGTCTGTACATTGTGATTCTCCTTTAGATCCGGAAAAGGAGGCTGACTTGTGGATGATAAGTGGTGGAAGATCTTTATTGGTAAGAAATGGAACCCTGTGAACAACCTCTACTTCAAATATTTTTGGATGCTAATTTTTTTTCTAGGCATATTTAAGTATCACCTTGTTCCTTATCATGAGATTGTTGCCCTTGATTTGCCTTAGATTAAAGTATCAGAGCATTGGGCATTAGGATGTGATACATGCAGCTGATATAACAACCTGTAACTCTGGATTTTTTTCCCTGGAATTGTTTCAATTAAAATTGCCTTTAAAACTTAGCTGTCTGATGAGCAGGATTATAGTAATGAATAATGAATTAATGATATATTAGGAATCATCATTGTAGCAATAACTGAGATGTTTACTGCTACTGACTATAATTATAGTACTCAAGTGTCATTGAAGATATGCAGAAATTTATTTACTATGATAAATCACAGAGGTCTCAAATCCAATTCTTTTGAACAGTTCTAATGCTTTTCTTTTATTCATTTGGTAGGTTAAAAAATTCAAAGACAAAGCAAATACTCAAAAGGGGCCTACTGCAACTGCTGTTCTTGATAGTGATCTTAATTTGATTGACAATGATCGGTCAGGCAAAGCTGATCAGCAATCAATAACATGGCCTAAACACTGAAACGATGGAGCAGGTGATGGATTTGTAACTTCCGTCAGGGGTCTCTTCAACACTCAACAGCGCAAGGCCAAGGTATTTGTGCTGCAAACTATGAGGGGTGAAGGTAATGATTTCGGTGGGGAATGGAGTGATGGTGATGCAGACTTCTCTCCCTTTGCTAGGCAGCTAACCATAACCAAAGCCAAGAAGCTTATTCGGCGGCACACAAAGAAGTTCCACTCAAGAACAGGTCAGTGACCTTCTTTTCCTCTTTCCCTTTCAATATCTTCACTCTTATATCGGTACTTAAGAAACTTGGTACTTACCAGTTACAAGAAGAAAAAAAAAGTCTTCTTTTCCGTGAATCTGGATGCAGTACCATATTCCCTTAGACAGGGTCTGCTGCTAGACACTGCAAGATTAAGTTTAGACTGACTTGACATCTTTGTTTGCAGGTTCATCTTCTCAACAGGGTAACTCACTTCCTTCTTCTCCAATGGCAATGGAAATGGAGAGCACTCCATTTGAAAGTGACTCGTCTAGTGGATCCTCACCTTATGAGGATTTTCAGGAATAAAACTTTCCACTCATTAGAATAACACCAATACAAATAAGGCATACTACAATTGAAAGACTGCTGCGGCCTTTCTGTTGGGTTTAACAGGGGATGTTGCTAGTATTTTCGGAGCATAGAGAGGGTGAAAGTACTTGGTGAATTGGCTATTAACTTACTGGTTGATATTACCTTCAATTCAGATTGTTTTTCGACTACCTGCCTGGATTCAATCAGTTTTGCTCTACAACCATGTTTATCTTAGCTGGGTGGAGTTCTTCAAACAGCCAAACAACTAATTCCCATAATGTTGTACATACATTCAAATAAGGGTTTTTCTAACCAGCACAAGTTACAACACAAGTTAAGAGTTTTTAAAAAATAAAAAATAAAATTTAATTTATTAATTATCAAATTAAATTTAGTCACATAACAATAACATTAAAATTAATGTCTATTTTTATGACAAAAAGGTGCCCTTAATTAACCTATGCCTTAGAAAAATTCTTCAAATAATAATGGGAAAGATGGAATAAAGGGAAAATTTTCATCTCTCAAAAACCCATAAGGTTTACAAGTTTGAATCAAATTAAATTATTTGTTTAGCAGCAAATTGATTTGGTATATATGCCAGATGACACAAAGGAGAAAATACAAACCAAATTTCTGCTGTGCGGAAGAGTCAATCATGATGCTTTGGCTTTTGTTTCAAAATTATTAAGGAGAAAAGTGTCCGGACATGGCCGGGCTGTTCTCTAACTCAGACTAAGCTAGTTGAATTGAACAAATAGTAGGTACCATATGCCAACTCAGATACTAAATTTAAATGAGTCTTAATGAAAGTCTAGTACAATAGAATAACATCCACAAAGATATTGAAATATAACCGACAGGTAGCAAAGACACTAAAATTCCAACATTGAACTACTTAGATTCAGATGTTCCTCCCTCGAATGAAATAAATTTACCAAAAAAATGGACACTTGCAGTGCTTGACGAAAAATTGAGCTGTGGATGATACTTGTCATGAACATAAAGTCTCACATTTTCTGCAGTCTTGGATGCTTGAATATAATTAGTTAGCTCATTAAGTGGAAAGGAGACGTTGAATCTTTTATTTTTTACACGAAGCAGGCTACAGTGTCCTTCCTGTGTCCAAAAACAACCATTATTCTTTAATGTATTAATATTTCAATGCCAAAAAGAAGAAGAAGCTCACCATGCAAATTGATCCCGGAGTAATGATTTGTGGGTAATTAAAAGAGAGAGAGAGAGAGAGGCTGAAAGCAAGCTAAAAAATCCTCTACTACTGTTGATTATATGTAGGGTTATGGAAGACTGAATTGCTAAGCAACAGAAAAAATGTATAGATATCAACTTGTTTTTTGACCTCAAATTAATTGGCTCATGAATCATTTTTTCCATTGTTCCGTACCTGAGGATTGAGATGATATCCAACACCAACTGCTGTTATCTTCACAGCTTTTGAGGTAATCTCTATATCTATGCCCAGATTATTGATGTCTACCATGAAAATTCAGAAATGATTTAGTTGGATTATTAGTTACTACAATACAAAATTAGATTAAAAAAAAATGGTTTGTTAGGTGAAGAACTTACCTAATTGGTTCCCTAAGCTGACTTTGTAAGCCACCATCTCCTCCATAGAATGCAAAATGCAGTTGAAGAATCCAGATGAAAGAAAAATACTTGCATAGACCGCAGGCGCATTGGCACTGGATACCAATGACTGCAACTCGACTTCAAATGTTGTGCTATTAGTACCTAAAACATGATTAAAAACAATTAACCATCATTGTTTTCTGCCATCTGAGCATCCAAAATTACAACAATAACAAAGTATAAAAAATCAGCACAAAGCAGAACTTGAATCCACCAACTCTTAAACAAGAACAATTAACAATATGAAATTTAAAGGGTATAACAAGATTAAAATAAACCAAAGAAAAATTAGTAGGAAAAGTGGGAAACCTGATTGAATAATGAGAGGCAATTTTCTATCACCAATGGATAAACGGATGATGGATTGATCATCTTGTGCTGGATTACATATAGCTGCAAGCAGCCTATCAAATTCCAAACCAAGCATATAAGATTGTGTGCAATTGAAAACAGTGCAGGCATCCGGTTTCAGTGTCAGTAAAGCCTTGAAACTCCCATCCAGGTTTTTAATTTGGATTTGGAGTTGAGAAGGTTTTGCTTCGAGATTAGATCGGTAGATCTTTGGTATCCGAATTGCTCGAAGCGCATTTCTCAAACCAAAAGCTGCATGGGAATTTAACTCCAATGTGAAACCAGTCTGCAAAATCAAAATATATACTAGAGCATCTTAGAATATATATTTTTGTGGACAAACAGATACAGAAATTTTATTGAGTGGAAACAAATATGTAACTCATTGCTTAAGAAGAAAACCTTATCAGGATCACCACTTTCTTCCTTCTTAGCACTCTCTTCCTTCTTCACGGTGTGACCATGAAGATCCTGAGGCTCTTCTTTCTTCACTTTGACATTCTTGGATTTGGATGAATTGGCCGCAGGATTGCTCCTCTTTTGAGTTTTACGGGTTGAATTCACCACTGGTTCCTCGTCTATAACTATCACCTCCTTTTTAACGGGCTTCGCATTCCCACTTACATTCATTTTGGAAACCGTCTTAGTAATTTCAAGGAATTGAAGAATAAGGTTTAGGTTAAGGAATGTGACACAAGACACCTTTTTATTGTGGCTATGAGGGTTGGTTTCTTCATTGTCTTTCAAATATCTTTCCATTTCTTTCTGCTCCTTGTTGACCATCACCACTTCCTTTTTTTAAGGAGCAAATAATTTCCTAAATCCCTTTAATTGTGAATCTTGACAAATTAAATCTTATTTAGGGAATAATAATAGATTTAATGTGAAAGATTTAAATAACTCACTGAAAAAAATAATAATAAATTTAGATAATGAGATCAATCTCATTATTTTTTAACTGCTTGGGTTCCACTAATAACTTATTTCTTTTAAGTCAGTTACAATTGCGACCCATGAAAGTATTTATAAGCAAGCTGCTCCTCGGAGTGTTCATTGCTGATGAAATTAATTAAAGCAGCAGCACCCATGTCTCTAAGATGCCTGTTAACTCTTTCCTTTCAATTTCACACTACACTAATAATATATTTGGTTTGAGGGAAATAAAGGGGAGGGGATGATTTTTTGACTAATTAAATTATAATGGTTTTAAATATTACAATTTGATTGATAAAAAATCCCTCCCTTCCTCTGAAATCAAACATATTGTAAAGAAATAAGTGTAATTATTGAAGTGTTCAATGAATTAAAAGGAAAGGGTTAATCATGTTTGTATATATATATATATATATATATATTTATAAATTAGTAGTACCGACTAAGATCTAGTTTTCTCATATATATTATATTCAAGTTTTTCATGATAGATTATACATTAAAAGTATACTTTATTTTATAAATTTACTTAAATATCTTTAATGAAATAATATAAAAAATAGTTTCATTAAGAGTATTTAAGTAAATTTACTAAACAAATTGTGCTTGTAATGTGCAATCCAAATTGTTAAACATCAATCATATATATGTGTGTGTGCGCGTGTGCGCGCGCGCGTATGTGTATCAATTGCCCCGTTAGCTCAAACCAAGCTGAGATGAACAAATTCAAGGTACTATGCAATTATGCAAAACACAGATATTTGACAGATTTACATGAGTTTATGAAAGCCAAGCACAACAATTTTTTTAAAAACAATGATACATATACCATGCAAAGTAATACATTTCATTACACATTAATGGTTTCTATCAATATATAATGGAAACTATCAATTTTAACAGTATAAATAATAAAAACTGTCAGTTTTGACAATATAGATAACGAAAACTATCAGTTTTAATGGCATAAGTAATAGAAATCATCAATATGTAACAAAGTGTATAACTTTACATTTGTATGTATAGTTTTCCCTTTTTAAAATCAGCAAAGAAAGTGAAATGTATTGCAGAAAGGGAAAGGAACACGAAAAGTACCCAATAATCAAAGTACAAAAGGGTGAAATGTTTCTAGGTTGAACTACATAGTCTCTAGATAATCCTTGGAATGTTTGCACCATAAAAAGTGACACTTGCAGTGCTTGACGAATAACAAAGTTCTGGCAAATACTTGTTATGAACATAAAGTGTCACATTTTCTGCAGTCTTGGATGCCTGAATATAATTCTTTAGCTTATTAAGTCGAAAGGAGACGTGGAATTCTTGATCTTTAACATCAAGCATGTCACAGTCCCCTTCCTGCAGTGTCAAAACAACCATTATTTATAAACGTATTAATATTTCAATGCAAAAAAAAAAAAAAATCATAAAATTTGATCCTGGAGTAACAATTTGCAGGTAAAAAATATGGAACATTCAAATCCTGATCAACAGTAGAAAAAGTTTCCACTTAATTGCTTTTGATCTTTAACTTTTCTGGCTCATGAATCCTTTTTTTTTTTTTTTTTTTTTCGTACCTGAGGATTGAGATGATATCCAACACCAACTGCTACTATCTCAACCCCTTTTGAGTTAATCTTTATATTTATGCCCATATTATTGATGTCTACCACGAAATTTTAGACATTAATTAGTCAATTGGTTTATAGTAAATTATAATACAATCAACAATCTGTCCCACATGGATTATACTTCACTTAACCATTAATGAAAGGGATGAATTCGTTATTGGGCACACCCTTCAATCAATGGTTAAAAGTAAGTGATTGCACAATAGCATTCTCTAATACAAATTAAATACATATAAAAAAATGGCTTCAGTGAGCCAAGAATTTACTTAATTGGGTGCCCATGCTGGCTTTGTAAGCTAGCATTTCCTCCATAGACTGCAAAATGGAGTTAAAGAAACCAGACGAAATAGAAATATTTCCATAGACAATAGACTCACAGCCAGACTTATTAGTCAGTAGTACTAATTGAGTTCTGCACCTCAGCTTCAAATGTTGTGTTACTAGTACCTAAAAACATGATTGAAAAGTACAAATAAGTACTATTGTTTTCTTCCTTAGTAGCATCAAAATTAATTTAGTACTATTCAAAATCATTTAAGTTGTAATAACAAATCAGCATAGAACAAAAGTTGAAGTTACCTGATTGAATAATAAGAGGCAATTTCCTATCTCCAATCGATAAACGGATGATGGCTTCATCATCTTGTGCTGGATTACATACAGCTTCTAACAGCCTATTGATTCCAATTTAAGACTATACGCTTGTGTCCAACTGAAAACTGAGCAAGCAGTCAGATGCAATTTCAGGAAAAGCTTTCATATTCCACTTGGTCCTGAATATAAATTTGGAGCTGAGAAGGTAATGACTTTGGAAGATTCTGGAAACTTAATTGATCGCAGCGCATTTCTCAAACCCAAAGCTGCATGGGTTTTTAATTACATTGTGAAACCAGGCCTGCAAAATAATCAAGACATATATTAATATATATAGATAGTTACAAGCTAAACATTTTATTGAGTGGATACAAATATATATCAGAAAATAAAAAACCTTAATGAGAATCCGCACCATCTTCTTTCTTGAGGTTGACTTGCATTTTGTTATCTTGGTCCTGAGGCTTGGACTCTTCTTTCTTCACTTTAACATTCTTGTGGTTGGATTCCGCCACAGCATTGTTCCTCTTTGGAGTTTGGAGGGTTGATTTCGAGTTATAGGCTATCGTTTCTACGTCTATATGGGCTTCGAATTCATATTGGAAGCCATCTCGACAGTTTAAAGAAATTGAAGAATTAGGTTTAGATTTTAATATCAGAAACGAAAAGTGGGAAGAAAGAGTCTAAGGGTGTGACAACAAGATCCTTTTTAAGACAATTTAGGTTTAGGTTCTTCAATCTTTCCATTTCGAGCTTAATTTAAAATTGTAAAGGTGATCAATCGATATCTCTTGACTTGATTAATTAAAGTTTTATTGTACTATTAATTAAAGTTTTTAAAGAAATTAAAGTTTTATTGTACTATTAATTAAAGTTTTTAAAGAAATTAAAGTTTTATTTTACTATTAATTAAAGTTTGAATTGTAATTGATATATACTTCGTACATTATGTGCTAGACTCTATCAATTTATGATTTCTCACCTTTTTAATTGATTGTAATTGGGGAAATGCTATTGGGACAATCATTTTGTTCCATTTTTTTTTTCCATTTTACGTGTCATTAAAATGATTGATTTTTTTAATTCATGTGGGACTCATAATATTGAATGCATCCACTAATTTAATGACATGTAGAAGTTGTATAAAAAGATGGGACAAAAAAGTTATTCCAATAGCAATACCCTTATAATTATTTGACCTAATTTTAGTCTTTGTAGAAGTGCTAATTAATCATAATAAGAAATTATATTTTAGTTTTATGATGTAAGGCAATCCAACTGAGTGATTTTCTCTTATAGCCTTTACTTCCGTTTATACTAAATTGATAGAGAAAATATCTGAATTGTTTATAAAAATATTCAAATATTTTTAATAAATTTTACTTAAGTGTTAATTCATTAAAAATATTTAAATTTTTTTTATTATTAATCTTAACATTTTAATTTTTAAACGACAATCCCCAACTAGTATACACTATTTACTTAACAATATATTTAATAAACTATTGGTTTTACTATTTATATATAGGAGAGTATTATTTAATTTAAACTATAAAATAATATACCCTTCTATATATTGAATTGATAAAACCTATAATTTCTGAAATTAAATAAAATATATCACAAGCTTTTCGTCCTGGCATGTTCAAAATGAAACAGTAATGCATCATATATCAAACTCTAAAATAGTTATACTAATTACCTGTTAATTCAAATAAAAAAATTAATTTTTTTAAAATAAAATTTTAAATTTAAGTCTTATAAATAAAAAACAAATATTAAAAGAATTTTTTATTTTTATAAATCCAATGTTACTTAATTTTAAATTAATCAAAACTTAATACTGCTTTTAGATACGGAGGATTAATTTAAAAAAAAAAAGGGTTGTACCAAGTAAATCACAATGCTATTTGCGGGTAAAAATATTCTGGTCTTCTCTTTACAATTTGTACACAGATTTCAGCACATATATCAACAACAACAACCTCCTTTAGACTATCTACCGTCAGCTTGAAAGCAGCAGCATCGCATCTTTCCCGTCACTAGCTGATTACTGTACTTGGAATTCAAAGTCATGGTTGTTCCCTAATCATGGCACAACTCACAATATGCTACGCTTCCTTCGAAAACATCAGTAACTTTCTGACCTGTGTGGGGCGCGTGACATGAGAGGAAATAAATGCATAAAGTTCATCTAGAATCGCCCTCTCTATGTTATTTGGAGCGGAGCAAGTTGGAACTTTCTAATCGAAGTTTGAAGGAATATCAGTATCTGTATCTGAAGGATTAGCAAGCTCAACCAGAGGTTCCTGCAGATCCCAAAACTACATCATGAGACATATTCTGTATCAGTGTGAGAAACCCATGTCTTGGTAAAATTCTCTTTTCTGAATCATATGGAAGGAACTGAGGTATTAATTGCATTTGTAGCACACTTATATATTACTTCAGAGGGAGTATGAAACCTATTGTTGCGGATATAAAAGGCAAATTAATGTCTGAACAAGGAGATGCTATCCAACTAAGAAGTCAATTGTGTCGATTTATACCTGTTCATCATCATCCGCAGAAGAATGAACAATTCCCATGGGCAAGGTATGTGTAAGATCTGCAGATTCATGCAACTCCTGTGCACAAGTGGAGAAGCAAGTTAGAGAGAAAATGAATATATTGCCACTAAAGCCCAATCAATAAAAGAAAGAATAAAAGAGTCAACAGATAATAATTAGTACACAAATGAAGCATGAAAACCACATCCTTATGGGGGCAAAGTAATTTCTATGATTTAAATGTAATAGTAGAACTTAACATACTTCTTCATCTGGGTTGAATGAAGGTTTATTTGCTCCTTCAGAAAAACCCTTGGAAGGATTTCCAGAAGCTGCCTGCATGCGCAACCAGATCATCTTAGAAAGAAGAAGCATGTGATTATAAGGAAAAGTCAACAGGGTAGAATAATAGGTACATGCTTATCTTGGTTGCCAGAAAAATCTCCATCCATCATTGAAGGCTTGATATCAAGTGGGGTTTCCTGCACAGCATTTATGGAATTGGTTTACCCAATCTTTACAAGAGTAATAACACTAGAATGACTTAACCATGATGCTATCTCATACAAAAGATTCCACAATAAAACTTTATGATCCCAAAATGTTGTATTACAATGATACATATAAAGAATAGCAGAAATAAAAGACAAAAGAATGCTTCTTACAGTGAAGGAATGAAAAAATAGGTGCCATTTTGCAGATATAAACAACAAAAAAGATTGCAGTCCACCAAGGGAATATGAAGTGGACTTCCAAAATTGAAGAAAATTTAAATTCTGAAAACAAAATGTTACATCTCTTTCTTTTAGCACATACAGGCTCAGTTTGATCCAGAGAAATATTCCTTCCTCCCTTACTGAGATCTCTTAGTGTTCCCTGTAAATCCAACAAAAACGTCAAGGGAAATGATAATGACACATGCTGAGAGTCTGACACAATGATGTTTAATGTGGAATACAATGAGGAAATGTTAAAATTGGCAGGAGTGCAAAACCAAGAACAATTGTGCCATGAGTGCAACCAAACATGCTCTTGAACAGACAAGAGTGATGCACAAATTCTTACCTTCTCCTTACAGATTTCAAGACCATCACAACTTAGAGACAGTTTCAATGGTAAATGAAGCTAGACGGGATGCTATCTTCTCTATTACTTCCCCATCCCACTGAATAACATGTTCAAGAATTTCCCAAAACTTTCATTGTCAAAGTGTGAAAAAAAGAGAGTAAATTTAACTTATTAATCTTTTACTGAACTATACTTAGCGCAAAATGTTCAGTTTTTTTTAAACATTCATATTTAATCACTAAACTCTATAAAACTTCAAAAATACCATTCAATTGGTAACAGGTAAAAATGGCAAGGAAAGCCTATTGGTAGCTCCCTCCCTAACTCTACTATCTACCAATCTATTCATTTACACAAATACACCCAATTGTTCTAGCAAAAAAGATAATAAAAATTACCTAAAGCATGCAAAGCAGTCCCCAACTGTTAAATAGAAGGAATTGGACATAGAATGATAGAACTAACAAAATCATGTATCCGAGCAAGAACATGATTAGAACCAAACATACCTTATTCGCCCACATGAGTCCACAAGCATTACATAAAGTCCTTGGACCAGCCGGCCCGCGTCGCATCGCAGGAGTATTATTCTCACTTACACCACAATGTTGACATCTTCGAACACTATAAGAAATTAAAAGAACTAATCAAAATTAACCATCATAATTACCATTTCCAGATAACAAGCATGTATAAGCTAGGAACTCACACAGTTTCTGCACGAGGACTACCATCTTGAATGCCACTTTGTGCAGAATCCCAGCTTGAACCCCCTGTACCTTCTTTTAAGGATGCAAACTGCCCATTCTTACGATGCATCCTACCAGAATAAAAGGAAAATTGAAGAATAGTGAATGCTAATCACAAATCATCTTGGATTATATCTATGGGAAATAAATTAAGCTAATTCATAGTGCAGAAGTGTATCAATAACTGTATACCCAATATAGAAGACCATTAAGCTTGAAAGACAGCACCTATTACATTTTTTTTACATAAAACACCCAGAAGTGAAAAGTTCACATTTGGCATGGGAAAACTACTGAGCAGCCAACTCAGAATTCAAATTTGAAAAGATCAGGAAACTTTCCCAAGAAAATTACTTAATAGAGTACATCTTGGTCATAAACTGAACACATTTTTTGAAAATAGTGTCAGTTCACAAAAAAAAAAAGGATTTTAATCAAATTGCAAAGAAAAATGCAACAGAAACTATAGATCCAATTTAATTATGAGATTATTTAAAGAAAAGATTAATGTAATAATTAGAAACATATTTAATGATTCATTTGAACAATAACAATACATTAATCCTTGAACTCAGAATGCAGCCAAATCTAGTACATCTCTAACTTTCACAGCCATTGAAACAAAGATGAGAAAGATACACCCCACTCAAACAACCTCCCCATCTTAAATCAGCAGAGACTGTCCCATCAAATAATCCAGTAACATCCATAATAACAGAAAAAATATTAAATCATAGAACAGCATCTGGAAAATTAAGGAAAACAGATAACCAAATCTTACCTCTGTGCAACCTCCTTCCGGACGGTGTACCGAATTTTCTTGTCAAAGCATCTCTCTTTCCTTTTCTCACGGAACCTAACTAAGGATGCTATTCGTCTTGAAAGATTTGAGTGCTTGGATGTGTCACCCACAACCTACAGAATACGGAAGACAAAAATAAGCACAGAACACAAAAATGAAAAATGAAATGTAATTATAGCTGAATGCTTAAAACATATTCAGTACCCTATTATTTTGATCAAAGGGTGCTTCAATTGTGGGAACACCAGTGGGTATGTCTCGACCTCCAAGCAGTAATAGCACAGCTTGCACCTGTCATGTACAATCCAACAGACAATAGCCCTAATTTAGTACAGGGAAAATTGTGAATTGTGATTTCGTTATACACTAAAACCCCGCTTTTTATAAGGCTAAGAGAATTGCAGAGAAGAGTTTGATAAATCGCAAAAACAATCCAAAAGAAGGGAATTTTAAGAAAGGAAAATAAAAATTAAAAAGCAAAATGGCCACCTTTTCTGGTGTAACAGCTGGGAATACATAAACTTCTCCTTCAAAAGACAGAGTAAGCTCGCTAGTCCTCGACGCCATAACCATACCACCTCCAGCTCCACCACCAGCACTCCCAAGTCCATGCTCCGCAACATTCACAGAATTCATATTTCCATCCTCCACATCATCCATGCCGTCGTCTTCATACTCGGCATCATCATCCTCGATCTGTATAGGCGCTCGCCCGTGCTCCTCAAACGGACGCGCCTGCAGTGGCTGAGGATTCGCAGCGGCCATTCACCACCAACAATAACCCTACCGGCGCCAGAAATCGAAACTCCAAATTCTCAATCCTCACCTGTTTCATTGAAGAGACATGGTTGTCTGCTTGTCGGTAACTGATTTCTTCGTAAACCCTAACCCTAAATAGATATTTTCTGAGCTTGAGCAAGACGAAGCATCGGAGATGGAAAGGAAAAATTCGAAGAAAAAAAATTAAAATAAAAATTCGGAATAAATATGAAAAGTCCTGAACTTCTCTAAATATAGCAAAGGATTTTGCAGGGCGCGAGCTCTGTTTCCTTGGAGAGACTCAAATTTGGAAAAATTCCTTTACTTTCTCCTTTTCTTTTCTTTTCTTTTCTTTTATAATTTCCAATTTTATTCTTTTGGATAGTTAACATTTCAACTTTGTTTCTCTTCACGTTTTAGTCCTTAAATTTATTTTATTGCCATTGATATTTCTAAACTAGAGTAAGCATTTGCACTTGGCCTTTTAGGCTAAATGGCTATAAGTCATGTTGAATGGTAAATCCCCCAACCTTTAGGTTGGGTTTGAATCCTCCCTCTCCCACCAAGTTGTAACTTGTTGAAAGAAGAAAAAAAACTAGAGTAAGCAATTTTGCCAACTAATTTGCTTGGTGTTTGTAGGTAGGGAATGTCACTTATTTTATATTTTAGTCATCAATGTTTAGATAGCATATGCCTTTTGTACTGAAAAAGAGAGTATTTTGTTAATTGAAAGAAAAATTAATAACACACGATAACTTATTTGTTAGCTTATTTAATATATACTTCATTGGTTTCTTATCTTTTCAACTCAATTCTTCAACTTAATGTAAAAGTTGATGTGAACTCAATGAGTATAAAAACCAAAACATTAAATACAATTATTTATTTTCATGACCAATAAGTCTACATCATTAATTGTATAAAACAAGGGAACAAATGAGGCAAATGAAGCATCACGTGCGCAGAAAGTGAGGAGAATCCAAGTGTTGGTATGCTTGGTTAAAGGTCAATTTATAAAAAAAAAAATATACTATATAAAAAGTTAATAAATTTAGAAATAAGTTTTGAAAATAAAACGTAGGAAAAAACTAAATTGAGGGGTATAACTGATGAGTTTCTTCCTTGGCAAAAACTTATTTTTAGTTCTTCACCTTATCAAATTTAAAGATTTTAACCCTTTATCTTATATTATGACACTTTTAACTCCTCACATTACTAGATTTATAGATTTTAACTCCTCAGTTATTAAAATCGAATAAAATAACTCACTTTATACTGACTGTTAACTCTATTAGCTGAAAGTAGATTTTTATTAATTAACAATCAAATAATAGCCAATTAATAGAATTAATGAAATATTATAAAATTAGTTATGTTAAATCTGTTAGCTGAAAAAATGTTTTTGACAGTTAACAGCTAACAGTCAACTAATAGCTAACAATCAACTAACAGCTAGCTAACAGAATTAACAGTCAGTTAACAAAACTAGTAAAATGTTATAAAATGAAAGTTATTTCCTTCAATTTTAATAAGTAATAGGTTAAAAATATCATAATATAAAATGAGGGGTTAAAACCTATAAATTTAGTGAGATAAGGGGTTAAAAATATTATAATATAAAATAAGGGACTAAAACCTTTAAACTTGACAAGGTGAGGGACAAAAGTAGGCTTTTGCCTTCTTCCTTTCCCCTTTGATAGAAAGAGAATCTGTGGCCTTGTCGAGGGAATTTTTGAACTACTATTTTAGACATCAAAAACTAGGGAGGGAGGGGTTGGGTGTGGCGAGACGTGTGGTGTTAGGGGTGAGCTCGGAGGTTTTTGAGGTGATATGGTGGGGTCCAAAGGAGTTGATAGTTCACGTGGGGTGTGTGTGTGTTGGTGATACAAAGAAAATATTATTAGGGTAATTATTTTATTTTATTTTTTTGTATAATTACACTTATCATTAAAATAATTAATTTTTTTAATTCATATAAAATTCATGATATTAAATATATTTATTTATTTAATAATATATAAAAATTATATAAAAAAGTTATCCATATAATATCATCTGTGATAAAATAATGAGTAAAATTTGTGGAGTTGAGTGGACCCCTTCAGTGAAGATGTGTGTTTAGTGGGCGGGATGATCGGACGGATGGATTTCATTTTTGAGTGCAACCTTTCACCCCCTTTTCCGGGGGGGCTGCGGATTAGGTGTTGTGAAACCCATCCTACGGCTACGGTTGCACCATCAACGGGACATATCCAGTGGAATTAGAATTATGGTCAACTTAACCATAATTCTCACGTTGAAAATTTATTTTAAGGACATATTAAAATGATTCCGTAAAATTAAGAGGTTTTAATAATTAAAATATTAAAAATAAAATTATAAAAAGAGTAAAATAAAAATTTTTTATTAAGAGTATTTAAATAATTTTATCAATAACCCTATATTTATACTTTTTCTTGTCTGTTGACCTGAAAACTATTTTTTATTAATAAAAAAAAAAGTAGAAAAATCGATGTTTAGCGAAGGAGGATGCCAAAAAAGGAAAAAAAAATTTCAATTGAGGCACTATGGAATTAGGCAAAAAGTATTATGTACAGTAAGTTGGGCTAGCTTCCAATATTTTAAAGAGAAATCTAAGTACCCAGATTCTGCTACTCTTATTCCAGAGGAAATTCTGTCCTATCCTAGTATGAATTACTAATGTACATTTACACATGTATGTAACTCCAGAATTCGAGTCTTAACTCACCTCCTCATTTTGAAAATAAAGGAAGAAATTGGATTGTCTATATGGTAGCATCTGATGTATAGTGTATAGTGCAGTATATGGCCACCCTTCAATATCTTCGAGTGCCTAACGTTAATCGAAACATACTCTTCATTGAAAATCTTTGTGGGGGCCTGAATATCACCACTTGGCGATGGAAATGGTTACGGGTTCTACAATCCCCTGTCAAAAATGAAAGCAAAACTCAGTAAAATTCTTACCTACTACTGATGCTCATCAGAAAAATAATCAACTAATGATTAGCATTTTTTAATGTGTACAGATTGAAGTAACACTTTCATGTTTCTGATGGTGTTCAACACTATCATGATACCAAAAAATAAAATAAAATAAAAACCAAAACTTCAGAGAAGGAAATAGTGTTTGAAATTGTTTGGACCATGGATCTGGTATTTGCCAAAGTAATGATGATTTTTGTAATGGGAACAGAAACATTAAGTCGTTTCAATCAGGGATATGCAACATTACTATAATTCAAGAGCAAATGAACGTGGAGCAGAATTTCACAAATCAGAAGCTACCTGTTTCATTTATGTAGCTTAGACACAGCCGGTTGCAGCAGTTTTGGATTTCATATTCCGAGGGCCAGCTTTGCGTTGTTGAGGATTTTCAATAGAGTATACAAGAAGGCTTCCATCTTTTGTCCCTGCTAAGAAGCACTCTTCTGGCGTGACTGTTAGGGATGTTATTATCTTTCCTACTCCATTATATTTTCTCACCACCTCGAGTGTGTTCATGGAGCGTACAACTATCTGTCCCTGGTCACCAGCACAAACCAAAAAGTCGCCACATCCACTGAGTTCAACACAGTTAAGGCGCCCATTGGATTCGGAAGATGCAAGATGTTTTCCATTGATAGAATAAAGGTGCAAACTGAGATCATTCTCAGCATAAAATACAATCCGTCCATGTGGAGAAGCAACAAGCTTTGATAATGCACTGCCAGATGGATGCCGTAGAGATCTTACATATCTTCCACGCCGCAAGGTGTGGAAGATGCAAGTTCCATCTTTTGAACCACTGATAACCACATCA
The DNA here is from genome assembly GCA_020521535.1 of Rubroshorea leprosula. Taxonomy (NCBI): domain Eukaryota; kingdom Viridiplantae; phylum Streptophyta; class Magnoliopsida; order Malvales; family Dipterocarpaceae; genus Rubroshorea; species Rubroshorea leprosula. The sequence continues at coordinate 165,291 of BPVZ01000054.1, read as the reverse complement.
AGCTCCACACTAACATATAAGCATGTAATTATATCATCATGACCACAGAGAATATGGAAAGGAGTTTCAACAACAACATAGTCTTTACGGGGTACTTCTGTGGGTGTACTACGAACTTTCTTTTCTGGAGTTTTGGAACGGAAAACTTCCCACACCATTACTGTTGTATCATAACTTCCAGTTGCAAGAATGCTTCCATCAGGGGTTACTGCAACATATTAACAATCTTCAGTGACGACAAAGACTAAGAAACACTTTTGTATAACTTATATACTCTAATGAACAAAATAGTTTGCAGATAAAAACTGTGCACATCCTAGACTCAACATGACACGAATAACAAAAAGATATTGCCACATTTCTCACCTTCAGAAGTTTGTATTACCATTTTCTAGTAATGAAATATCTCCCCCTCCCACAACTTAGAAATGCAGACTAAATATTTATTTACTAAGTGCAATTGTTTTTTATCTTATGCTTCAGAAATACCAACCATAAAAGATGATTTGATTACTTAAGCAGATGACATGGAATTTGATATAAGATTATTTACTCAATGATAACTCAGAAGACACACTCCGGTAAACTTCTAAAAGTTCTGTTTAAGTAAAAAACTTGTGAAGGGGGTCAGTCAAATGACTATAAATGGATAGACTGTGCTTTGCATGTTAACACATGATTCACTTCATAATCTATCCAAGGGATAGACCCTTTGAGTTAAACACAAAGAGGTACATAACCATAGTAAATTGGAGTGTTAAATCTCTTTGCTTGTAAGAAGAATACCTGCAACACAGCTAACAACATCTTTGTGCTGCCGAATGCTCTGCACCATTCTTCCATCATTCAATGATATGACTTGAAAACTGTTTTCCCAGTTGCCACATGAGATCAGAAAGTTCTCAGATTGTGTTTGCATTGTTACAAAGCACTGTGCTCCTAGTTCAACGTTTTCTGCCAAAGGACTCCCAATTTTTCGAGGGGAAAGAATATCAGAACCAACTCCAAAGAAAGGCTCCTGCAAATATATTTCCAAGTTCCTTCATAAAAATAGCATCCAAGCATATAATTTTACAAGAAATATCTATCACGAGGAAATAAAAGTTATAAGATAATCTTGAAACTTAAGAACTGACCTGGGATCCAGAAAAGGTAAAATTTCCACCAGATTGAAGTTGGGTTGTCAACCACATCTTAACTGACAAGGTAAGCCCCTGATTCACAAACACAATGTTCGAGTCGAGCATACCAACATATAACACAGCTGAAGGTGGCTGACTTGTGCAAGAAATAATTGACGTCAAATTAATAGAATTGGGTGCAAAATATAAAGGATGAGCAATTGGTATTGGTGGCCCTCTTCTTGGGTGTTTTTTACGGAAAATTTGGATTGGAGTCTGGCCAAAATTAGCAATTTGATCTTCAATCGCTGATCTCTGCAGATCATCATCCATAGCATCTAGATCAACAGCACCTTCATAAGTTAAATAGTAAAAGATATTTGCTGCCTGCAATCCAAAATTATTTTTGCTGAGATTGGCTGTAACGAGAGAGGAAAAGTGAACATTCTTAAAAGTTGTAGAAAAATATTTATTTCTGATGTCATAGATTACCTCCAACGCTGGTTTTCCACGCTGCTTGTAACCAAAAACCAAATCAATCCAGTGGTGAAGATTTGAGCTAACATATTCACTTTCAAGGGCCTCTCGGTTTTTACTTATGAACAATTCAGGAGAGCCCTACCAAATAATGCAAAGTCAGTTTTTTGAGGAATACAATTTAAACTAGATAAATTTTAAGGAAGGCAATTTTTAAACTAGAGCACCAAAATACATTACCTAACATGGCATGTATAATACACATATAGTTGGAACATGCAGCTAGTTTGAAATACAAAAGTGAAATTTAAGTATTCTTTGCAATATTCAACTCAACAGTAACTTAAGATAGAAAGCAAAAGCTAATAGGATAATGCAGAAATTGGAAAGAAAACAAAAATGCATAGAAAGATCCATAGTCAACTTTTTAAAGTACTTCCATGCATGAACCAAAAGGAAAATAGTCTCACTAAAAACCTAGGAGATTAAATACTATAATGTTTACACCTTAGGGCTGTTAACCACAAAAATTAAATTTTTTGCAATTAGGAGGTTTTGCTTATTTGTGCTCGTGTTTTCAAGGAAGCTTCCCACAATCATAAAGCAGTCAACAGAATTCTATCTCCACAGATGTGTTTTCATGTATTTACTTCTAGCATAGCTCCCTAAATCTGCAAAATCTTGCTTACTGAATTTCCCATTTTTCATTGGTCATCTCATGCCCCATCGGTTCAACTACCTACTTCTTTTATAAACCTTGCCTGGTACTCACCTGTTAAGGCTTCACTTCCTAATAATATGAATTTTTTTTGGCCAACCCGATAATATGATTCCAATCGCTCACTGTGAGATTATGCAAGCACAGTTCTCAAATCTAAGATAATTAAAACACATCTTTGTATTAAATGGGAAATAAAGATGTACAAGCCACTTAACTGACTAATCACCACAACCTTCCTCTCATATATACATATTAAATTTATAGTCATTAATCAACAAAACCAGAACTAATATACCATTTCATGTTATCCTTTATTTTAACTTTTGAAAGTAAAAAACAAATTTAATTACTCAACTTTTACAGGTGTAAGGTTGAATCTGGGGTCATAAAATCATAGATAAGAAAAATGCTTTTCAATCAAAATCAATGGACCAATTGAGTAACAAAATTTCCAGCAGGACAGTCTAAAACCTGGCATGTGTGTACCTTGGACCAGGGAGGGAGGCAAACATCGCCTATAGGTTCACCATCTTGTTTTACTCCCAGATGATAAGAGTTTGCATTAACTAGAAACTCAGGCATGTAAAAGAATTCAGGAATTAACTCCTTCACATCACTTGTATTGGAAAGGCAATTCCGATATGTGCCGTCAATGCTTTGAAATAGACGATCTGCATGGTCAAATTTGCCACCCTGAATACAGAAAAATATGATTTAGCAAAGCTTTAAGACTACAGGTTAATGTACTCCAGTTTAGAAGAGAGAAGAAAGGGCTTTACAAGCACAATATAGATAGGATATCTTAAACTAAAGAAAATAACAAATCATAATTGTGAATTTGAACACATTATTCAAAAAAAAAAACTCCATGATAGCTACATAGATGTCAAATTCTTTCAAAACTGCACTGATGTTATCTTTTCTTCTGTGTTGATAGAATCATCTAAAAGAAATAACTAGACACTCAAAATTTAAATATAACAGAAGACTTCATCAAGCTATTGAACAGTAAATTTTAATAATTCATTCCTCTTATTTCTGTCAAGAAAAATAGATAATATGAAGTTTCACTACAAAGGCCATCTTTTTGTGTTCTAAAAATTTCAAGTTTATTTGGCATGTCCTTATTTCAGAAAATTATAGAGGAAAAATTACTGATAAGTCTGAAAGAGACTTTTTACCTTTGGTTCCAGAACAAAGAATATGATGCTAAAATGTGTTCTTTAAAATAAAAAAAGGATATAGCAAAAATGGTGAAATGGAAAATGAATGATCACAAAACTGTTTTTCAGTCCAGACTGGCTAATTTTAATGCCAGTCAGGGGCTGAAAAGACCATTTTGCCATTAATTAATGGGAAACAAAAGATAAAGAGGGGCAAAATAGTCTTTTAAGCCCAGGACTAGGATTAAAAGATAATCAACTGATTTTCCATGCTCTGAGCTTTGTATGCATCACAGAACCAAATACCAAATGTAGCAGGAAAATGTCTGAATGGCATATATACCATGTTATCTCTTATAATCAAAATAAATTGTCTCACTGATCTGGCTGATGGCTATCATAAGAAAAAGAATGTATCTTTATCAAACAGAAGGCAGCCTGCTTTAAATACACTTTCTGATGTAATATACCTAAAATTATGATGCCATCAAAGAATTACCTGTAAATTACGGTGAAGAGTTGTGAATGGTTCTAATCTAAGGAAGTAATAAAGCACAATCCCCATACTTGAGTAATGAGACCCATAGTAGAAACTGCAATAGAAAAGATACAAATATTGGTAAACAGAAGACAAAATTAACCAAACCATACTCTGAAAAAACAACTGGTGCCCTGGAGTTAAAATGAAGACTTACCTGGGTATATCAGGATCACAAAAGTTACGGTATCTGTCTTCAAATACCTAAATAGTAAAGCACAGTGATAGGAACATTAGAAAAGTGACAGAAATTAGCATCAAATTTCTTATACAATAAAATAAGACCAAAATAAACTAACCTCAAACCGTTTCAAATCTAATGCTCCTACTGGCTTGGAAAGATCCCGAAAGGTTGATGACTTGTTAAAATCAAGAACCTCAGAGGAGTAATCTGCTAAAATCCAAGGAAAGACTGGATATTGTGTTAAATCATTATAGGATCTTCCTGCAAGTGTGTTGAGAATCATCAGATACTCAAAGTTTGTAATATCCCTTCTCCTCCAACTTTCTCTAGCAGTTTCTGCCATCTCCAGTGCAACACGTCTATCAACAAATGAAATGGCTCCAGTTTTCTCTCTATTACCTCCTCTAGGAAATAAAAGTTCATTTCTGGTAGCTACTATCAGGGTTCCAATATCTTTTGCATCCTTCTGAGATGCAAAATTGAAGAATATTGGGGCAACTGAATGACTGAAGAAAATTTCTATTGCAGTGTATCTAAGCAAATATCGAGTCCAATGGACAGCTTTTACCTATGGCCAGTCAGATGAGCAAGAAGATATCAAATTGGTGTTAGAAATGGAATAAAAAAAATATAATGTTTTTAAGAACAATGATCCCTTCTCCTTACCTTGTCAATATTCCATCGCCAATGACGCTTAATCTTCAATTGTTTCTTATGCAAATTTTCTGCCTCAACATTATCGGAAGAAGCACCCATTTCAGAATTTAAATCAAGAAATATGGGCCACTTGAAAAACTTATGCTTTTGATCAGCCTTGGCTGAATCAGAATTGCTTGAAGCATTTAAGGTCTTGAAAACCGATGACCCTCCAGTACCTTCAACCAAAAACTCACCAGAAAAATGCAAGACATCTTTCATTACTGCCAGATGTCCTGCCAGTTTTCTCTTTGGTGTTACAAGCACGCATGGAACTGAGAGAAGAACCTACAGCACCAAAAACAGGCAATGCACTCAAACTAATATTTTAATAGGAGCACCCATATTTCCCTAAAATTTTAAATATACAAATGCATATTTCAAATATGAAGTACTTACCTCACTAGTTTCAGTCTCTGGAGGAGACAAAGAAAACTCTTTTCTGTCATGTACAGAATCCTTTTGATCATTGCTGCATTCAAGTATTTCTGAGCATTGATTGTCTAAAGGATCCTCAGAGAAAACCTTCTGCCCACTTGATTCAGCATCACTTTCACCAGGTTCTGAGCTCCCTTCATCAATGATTCTTTGCACACCTTTTAGCAGAAAATGCTTCATTTGCTCAGGAATTTGCCCCGCAAAAGATTTGTTCTCTTTACCAGGAACAGTAGCCTCATCAGTAGAGGAAGTGGATGGAGGATAACAAAGCTTCTTATCAAAATGATAATTCCGTCTTAACTTTGGCCTACGACGCCATGTATCTTCTGTCTTGTCCAGTTTCCAATGTACCATAGTATCATTAGGAAATGGATTAGCAGACCATGGGCCCCTCTCATCAATCAGAGCACGGAACATGTGAATCCATTTTTCCTGTTGAAGAAAAGCTTATTTCTTTACACAAATACAAATACAAGATTCCAGAAAATTGAAAGAATAATATATATATATATTAAAAGGGTTAGCACAGGCAAAAAAATTGTTGCAATAACAATTTAAGACACTGCTTACAGCAACATTTTGCTGATGCTC
>BPVZ01000054.1:141354-159262 GCA_020521535.1 Rubroshorea leprosula | reverse complement strand
AAAAAAAAAAAAAAAAACTGAAAAGCCCCAAGAATTTTTATTTAATATTTTACTCCACCAGATTTTATGCCAAACAAGTTGATGCATAAACAGATAAGACATATTAGATATAAAGTTCAATATCAGTTTCAGGAAAAAAAAGGAATGAATATCAAGTTGGCCCTACCTTGGTATTATCTCATCAAATTCTCCTTGCAAGACCTCATATAACACAGAATTATAATCTTTCTGACTTTCTTCCTCCAAAGAATCCAGAGAAAATTCAGTGATATTAGCTGGAAACTGCAAAAAAGGTGACAAATCAATATCTTCCCACAATGAGTATTAGCAAACTGCATAAGTGAAAATCAAAAAGATATCTCAAGTATTAGATGTTAACATGTTAGTATCAAAGAAAATGCTTTTATATGAGAAGATAAGTAATGATGGAAAGAACTATGAAATTTTCATGGAAATGATACCACTTTGAATTGTCCATTTGCTTGAGTACACTCATTTGTACAAGAATGCAAACACACAAGAATCCAATTAATTCCTTGTTTAATTTTCATCGAAGCAGTTTGGGTTTTATTTTACTAGTTATACGTGCAAAATTGTGTTTCTTCAATGCATGCACTCTAGGATTATTAATTTTATTTGGGAAAGTTTAGGTTATGTTAGGAGTCAGAAGGAGTTTTAGTTTTTATTAGGTCTTATCATCTTGAATGTGAGTTAGTTATATATTATAGCACTGATATCCTAATATGTTTGTGTCAAGCATCTGGTAGAACAAGAACATGAAGCCTTGGATGTGGATGACAGGAAGGGCTGAATAGAAAATGGGGGCAACAACAAATGTGAGCTGTCATACCATGTCAATCATCCAACATAAAATCAATTGGCAATAGTTGGCAAAGCTCAACTTGAGTATAAGACCACAAGGAAACCCAAACATAACCAATGTGGTAAATACAATTTGCAACACACATCCTAATTGGTTGAGGCAAACTTGGACATAAAACCACAAGAAACCCCAAACTCGACTAATGTGGGATATTCGGCATTTAACTGTTTGCAAACTATCTTAGGCAGTTAAGGAGTATCATATGAGTATGATAAATACCTATGAACCTCTCATGATGGGGTGGCTTTTGATTAATGGAAATATGTAAGGTCAGAAAAGATTAATGAGAATGTAAGTATCATTGCAGCTGGATGTCAAATGTTTTCTAGTGGCTTCAGTATTTCAAGTTAATAATAAAGGTTAAGCTAAACCTTGCTTCCTGCTGCTGTTCTATACATCAAAGCAAACCCTAATTCACCCTTAAATTCTTTTAAATAGCACTAAAACCACAAAACGCTAGCCCTAAATCCCATAAAAAATTTTCCAAAATCAAAATAAAATAGATCAAATCTGTCCTACATCATAAGATAACTGAGACTAACCTTTTCAGAATCTCATATTAACAATCCAAATCAGAGTGTGAATGTTTACACACACACACAAAAGGAAAAGAAAAGAAAAAAAAAAAAGGTATGATGAAGTAAATATGACACTGAATGCAATCACAAAATCCTACAAGATAAATCTAAAATAAAAACCTAAGACCATCAGAGCTTTTTTTTTTTTTTCCTTGGATAACATAGGTATCCAGGCCTTTGGGCCAATTCATCCCACAGATACCAGTAAAGATACCCATCCACAGTCACCAGGCAAAGCTCCACCTTTGAGGTTGGCAGGGCATGTCCCATTGGAATTGTTTGCACCCAAATGACAATAGAGGGACTAGAACCTAAGTTCTCAGACATGGTTCACATCCATCCCTGCCACCGGAGCCAAATCCAATGGGTTAAGACCATAAGGGCTTTATTTACCCTTTTGTGTAATGTAACCTTCTTCTTTTTATTTAAGCATGCATTTCTGTGTCCTTAAAGTGGGTCATTGAGAATACAGTGCAGATGAAGTACATGCAGAAACTATTTTATGAATGATACATAAAAGTCCTGGTAAGTTTGAGATAAGTTTGTACCAGAATTTTGTTGTCAATTTCAGAAATGAGCATTTCATCAACCAGCCGCAGGAGATATAATGTATTATCCCGACAGGGTTGTGAAATAAAAATATTCTCCTCAGAAGACAAGCCCAGCAGCCTCCCAATCAAGTCGTCAAATATATCTCGAAGAAAGTACCGATAAGCTATGTCACCCTACCATGGTAAAAAGACAAAGGAAAATTAGTGACACGGTGTTAGTTTCTCGTCAGTAACAACAGTATTGACACATTTAAAACTTCGAAAAAACATGATTTCTAGAGTAAATTAAGACATAAATTCATGTGTCTTCGTGCATATGGCACTGTAACAAATAAAACATGCACATATGAGTATGTAGTGTGTACAGCATTGCGAGGAATTTAACATACTTGTTCACAGTGCAGAAGCAGGAAATTTACTGTATCTTCTAACTGCTGCCAACCACCTTTTATGCAATGAATGTAGTGACAAAGCACAACAGAGAAAAAGCTCCTCACATATTTTTGCTCATTTATTTCACTGTCACTTGGATTTCTTGACTCAAGCCTGTACTCCTTTACCACGTCCAGCTTTACAGAAACTGCTAGCCAAGCATTCCATCCATATTCCTGATTGCAAGATCTGACAGCTTAGATCGTTTGTCTTTAAAAGGCAAAATTAAAAAAATCAACAGAATTACCATCAGAGCTTCAATATTCAAAGGATTTGAATCAAGAAGATCGAGTAAATCACTGATAACTTTCATTCTCGCAGAGGCATCCTCACAGCCAGACAAAAATTTGAAAATAACAACTAAAATCTGGGGAAGGAAAAAGTGAGAACTATTTCCTTTACTTCTCCGCTTATCAGCCTGATTGTGTTTCTGTAATACCTACGAAATTAATTTTCAAGAGATTGATAAGGGAGATAAAAATCTAAATAAACAAAGAATATATATACATAAACATATAGAAACACACCTGATAAGTAGTGGTGAGGAAAAAATGAAAACTAAAAGAAAAGAATGAAAAAAATATATTTTTCTATTTTGGCTGATCACCTGTTTGGGGCTGGCACCACCTAGAAGAACATCAAACAAGGCAGCACACACATTATCTGTTTGTGGGAATTTAAACAACCGATCAGATATAGCTGAGAAGATTGCTGGCATCCTTGAACTAATTCCCCTGTTATTTTCTAAAATGGATTTAGACTTTCCAACAGCAAGATTGAAAAATCTCGAGCCCTTCTTCTCAGATGGAAAACCAACCAAAAGTCTTCCAAGGAATTGCAAGCTAAGCAATCTGATAGGTTCATATTCCCTATGAAAAGTAAATCAAATAACCATCAGACAATTTACACCCACTACCATTGATACCAAAAAGATAACTTAAGCAGATTTCCAAGTAAGTAACTCATTGTTTGGAATAGAAGGAAGAAAATGAATTATTAACAGATACCATAAAGTGTTCTGGTAAACATTCTACATATTCTTTTATGAAACAAAGAGGTTAACCATGTGTTCTCTTGCTAAAATTTGCTCATTAAATTCCCTGCTGAAGGCAGCTGACCTCTGTAGAAGATTCACAAATATGTGACAGCCGCCAAGCAGATTAACTTGTTCAAGGAAGGGAGCAAGAAATGACTTTTCAGAAACAGCACGAATGACCATATGTAGTACATCCTCAATGCATGTTGTATCTTGGCTTGTTTCAAAGAAGGCTACAAGAGCTTTTATATCTGCTGGTGCAATGTTTTGCCTGCATAGGTACACTTATGCATAAGAACTCAAGAAATAGAAAAAGATTATCATGAGCCATGTCAAGCCATATCTGTTAAAAGGAAAGATGAAAAAATATTCTGTGAATACCGGATTCAAGCACCTGGAGAAAAACAGCATACCTGAGACTCATTTCACCAAGACTTAACAAAAGAAGGCGGACTTTACGTATTTCTTCTCTACTGGGTCTTTCTCCAACAACTTGTTTGGTAACAGGATGTAGAAGAGGCTTGCCTCCAATTGCAAACCTAGATTTTGCATTATCCCAGTAGAACTGCCGTATTATATCAATAACATGTGGGAGCTGGCATAGACTCTTCAGCAATCTTGAATCATTATCAAACTGTTGGACAAGAAACATGTACAGATCTCGTTGCACCTCGTAAACTGTGTAAAGCCAGATTAGGGGATTGAGAAAAATGCCAGACATAGCATCTTTCACCAACAACTCTGACAAACCTAAGGGGAAACAAAAAGAAAAAAAAAATGAGAAACATACAAGAATAGGTGCAAATGATAATTAAACAATTTCAACAATTAGCCAAAGAAAATAAATGACTGCCTCTTCAATTGAACTCGAGATGGCTCATAACATATACCACAGTTCACCACAACATTAAACAAATGCTTCAATGCTGAAAGTGTTTCCAAATTCAGTTGCTTGGGTGGAACTGACTGCAATAGAAATCCCAGTATTGAAAATCCAGAAAGAAGATGCATTTGTTGTTGATTTGCTAAATTCTCGTCCAAGATAGAAGCTATTAGCTCAATAGCCTCAGCCGTCATGCGCTCTTTACTGATAGGCATAATCAGTGTGTTTTCAGAAACTTCACTTTCTTCATCTTCATATCTATCAGACTGAGTGATAAGAGGGAAAAACACTGATACACCACCAACACAGTAAATTATCTGTTGGAGCAAGCGTCTAGAACATAACTGTGTACCAACCAATATAGTTGCCTCAAATGAATTCTTATCCAACGTATGATCCAGTACTGGAGAGACATTAAACAATTTTCTGCCATCACTTGCCTGAAAAACAGATTAACGTCTAAGAGTTTGCCTAGAGAAGAGAGCAATCTCAGAGAAATGAAATTTTTAATGGAAAATGAGAAACCTGTGCATTGATTCCAAATATAATTTTGGACGCAAGACCATCTTTAGCATCAAGAATTCCACCAGGCAATGGGTTATCAGAGAAAGGTGTGACTTCATTATCAAGGAAAGAGTACATATAGCTTGGTCCCAGGGAATACACTGAGTGCACTTGCTCAGAAGAAAGGGCATCGCTAAACAAATACACAGGACCAATCTGACCTAAAAAAGGAAATGAATCTTGAATGTGATCCAGAGCGTTATCTCCTTCATTCTGAGGCAAAATAACTTCTGTGCCAATGGAGCAGCTTGTCAATAATTCATTAACTTTTGCATATCTGAAACGCAAAATATTAAAGATTAAAAAGGAATTTATCAATGTTGAAAAAGTATATTAAATTGAATTTTTTTCCTAATAAAGTAAAATGCAAATGCAGAGAATAACTTGCTGATCAAAGAAAACAAACAAAAGAAAAAGCAGAGAATAACTGCAGATGGCGTAGAACCTGCATCTTTCTGAAGATACAAGATCACCGTCAATGTAACACCTCAAAAGGCTACCCCCAGAAAATGGTCTTCCAATACTATGTGTAATACAAAGGAAATGCCATCTCTTCTTCACAAGATTAACATTCATCTGAACACACTGACGCTTCAGATTGATTGACTGTAAAACATAGAAATAGATATATCACTAGCTGCATGAAGTTGGAAACAAAGACATGAATTTTTTTTTGCTTAAAAAAAAGGCAAAAATAATCCTCAAAATAGAAAAAGAAAGCTTATTCTTTATCTGAAAATATGCTCAAATATGCAATGGCATTAGAAGAAACTTCCTAGAGATAAATAAAATTTTACCCCATAAATAAGCTTGTCCTTAGAAAGCACTGCTAAGCACCCCCTTCCATTTTCTCCAAGAAATTTGAAAAGGCCCATTGTCCCAGTGCCAGGGAAGTTTTCTACCCTAAGCCAACATGAAAAAGAAAAACCTTTATTGAGAGGCCACTGCAGGGGCGTTTTGATCATGATGCCCTACAAGAATAAATAAAATGAATAGAATATCAGATTCAGATCGTGGTTAAAGATAATATAGACACAAATTTGCATAAAAAATAGAAATGAGTCAAGAAAATAGTGTATTTAATACAAGGAACTGCAGCAAATGCATGCAATTGAAATTCCCAGTCTGCCATAAATTCCATGTACTTCAGAATGTCAATCAGAAATAGGTATTAGTAGAAAGCATCCATTAGAAAATATAAGCCCATATTTTTTATTTTGTAATCTTGATTTAGCAACTTAGGGTTATATTTTATGGATTGTAATTGTTTTCATGATCAAGGCCAAGAATTGCAATTTGATAAGCCCCAGTGAAAATTTGTTGGAGCTTGAGTTGGTGGTGGTTTACCTGTTTATAAGGTACCTTGTTTAGAACCCTTGCCCCAGTAAGTAGAGACATAATTTAAGAGCATCTATAAACATTTTATAACATTTATTTAATCTTTAATAATTATCAGTAGCTCTTTATCAATGAGCAATTATTGGTAACTTTAAATTAACAGAAAGGTAGCTACCTAGTTAATTTAATAATTGAGATAGGGATGCAAAATCACTTAATAAATTTTACCTTCTTTATACACATTCTATTCTACGTACAAGAACTTATGTCACATTTAGTTCATTGAATAGGCATTACACGAGAGTAAAATAATGAATTAGAACAGAACAGAATGAGAGTGATTGTTATTTAATGTATGCTAAAATGTTTTAAATTTGTGGGAATAAGTTTGTAAAAACTATTACTTCCTCTCTCCCAGGTTTAGCTTTTATAAAACAACTTATAAAAAGGGGAAACACAGGAAATCTACCTCTGACTTTATCAGGCAGTTTAAAATCCGCCCCTGAAAAAAAGAACATGTGCAAATCCATATTTGACGTGTGACAGCATATTTCCATTTGCTAACATCAGCACCAACATGTCAAATAATTACCAAGTCAGACAGAAGGGTGACATCAGCAAACAGAAAGATGATGTCCCACATCAAATATGGGCTAATTTCCACTAGTTGTGAAGCTAAAGAGGGGATTAGCACATGCTCTTTGTTCAGGGGCAGATTTCTGGTTTTTTTTCCCTATAAAAAACAGTATAAGACAAGTTAGATGGAACCCATTCTCATTCTATTTTATTCTCTTAATTTTAATTGATTCCCATGTAATGGCTATTCAAGGAACCAAATGTGACCTCATTGATTCAACAAAACTATAGGATCTTTTGGGACAGAAAAATATATCCATATTACGTCTGAACAAAATTGTTCATTGCTATAAAATCAAAATTTTGGAAACATAGTTAAGATATACATGAAGAAACCAGAAGATGATCGGACTTGTCCATTCAAATTACCCCTGTGACTTGTGGCAAGATATTTCATACAAATTGCTACTTAAGCCAAGAAAAATAGAATCATCATGATGAGTAAAAGAACATTAAAATGCTCAGAAAGACATCAAAAGGACTTACAGAGTCATTTCCGTTGAGATCAAAGAAGGTAGTTGGTCCCTTTTCATTTAGCATTGCCAAGACACTGGTTAACAATAATGAGTGGTACTTATGCCGAGTCTCCTCTTTTTCACTTCGGAGGAGAGAGAAGATTTTGCGAATGTCCTTTCCAGATATGCTATGCCCACCAATGACCTGAATAAGTTGGGTGATTTTCAAAATAACACCATCATTAGCTTCTTGCACAAACCAATCAAGAAGAAAACTGAGCATTCCGGCCCTGACGCATGAAGCTTGGTTACAGAGGGAATCCCTAAGCAGTTGCAGAATCACATTGAGCCCATGATGCTGCAATGACTCACTGCTCTGCCCAATCACAATATGGCAAAAAATGACATCAAAATTCAAAAGATATCCAAAAAGAGAAGTGTTATGGAGGTTGCAATTAGAATCTAATAAAAATATAGGATCAAATAGAAGATAACAGTAAGAAAAAGTAATCACTGACCTTCTGTAGAACGCTCAAGTAGAGTATGATCACATCTTCATTCTAAACAAAACAGAAGAAGAACCATACATGAGAAGAAAGATCCAGGAACAAATTATAGAAAAATATTTCTACAAACTGAGCAGATAAGAACCTAGAAAGCAAGAGCTTAGACAGTGATTCATACAGACTTTATGCAAATCAAGTCACCTTTATACGAGGACTTCCTTTTATCTCAAACTTTCCATCAACAAGCATATCAAGAAGTGCGCCTAAAAGTGCTTCACTTGGACACCACTGGCAGAAGTCCAACAGCAGACTCTGTAATGTCTGATAACCCTTTCCAACTAGAGCTCTAAATGCAGCCTGAATAAAAATAAAACAATGGATACAAGGAGCCTTAAAAAGACAGGAATATATCAACTTAATTTTATACCTAAGAAACACCAGAGACCAGTAGCTTGAAGAGAGCCTAAACCAAATGTCTTAGTTGGGAAAATCTAAATGCCACAAAGATATAAAATGTATTCTAGATAGAATTTATACTCCCCCCAGAAACAACCTTCATTACCTAGATCTTTTTCCTTGATTTAACCAATCCAATATCATAATCTTAATATGCCTAAAATTGAACTTTTACTAATATAAAAGTCCATACTATTTTTGGCCCCTTTCTTTAATCTACTCTTAATATTTGGATCATATATATATATACATATATATATATATTCATGGAAATGCATCCTTGGGCCTCCATCACATTTGAGCCAGCCATTTCAAATGGCTTTCTATAAAAATATTCTCAGTAAGTCAAACACACATAAAGGAGACAGAAAAGGGGGGAAAATAGGGAAGAAGAAGAAGAATCGAAACCACTAAATTTATAGCCTTCTTAAATGGCCATCTCCCAACATATTCCCACTAAGTGGAATGACTTTATATTTATTGTATTTTCTTTTACAATGACACCAATCTTTAGGTCTTCGCAACCTTCTTAAATATAAGAACATAAAAAATTAAATTACAATCGTCTGCCCTCAGGAAAAAAAGAAAAAAAGAAAAAAAGAAGAGGATGTGATTCTATCAACTCCTTCAGGAAGATAAAACAAACATTAAACAAGAAAAGAGAATTACCTTTGAGGCATCATTTCCAGCGAGCAGACAAGTAAGAGTTTGAAGGACATTCAATACCAACTTCTCCCCATTTGACTCATCAAGATTACCATTTAGTAAAGACACAACATGCAGAAAGCATTCCCCATCACGAAATAAAGCCTGGTAATGCTGAGGTAACATGAAATAGGTGAGATTCTAAAGATGCTTAAACCCAACAGCCAAACCTACCAAGCACGCAAAGGAAGGCAAAAAAGAGAGTAGGGGTTCAAAAGGATTGCAGGAAATATACCACTGGATCAGTTTGGAGCATATTTCTCATTCCAGCCAATAGATCAACAGACAATACAACAAAGTTTTTTCCAAGATCCTTCATTCTAGTGAATGTTTCTAAATATTTTGAACATAATTGCAATTTTGCTTTTTGATCTTCTTCAGATAGTGGTGTGATCTGAAAGGTGAAAAGAAAGGCACTTTCTCTTAACAAGTGATTATAACAGATGAGAAACTTGAGATAAAAATATTGAAAAGGTACCTTCAAAAGGTCAAGAATGTTCGCAAGCACAACATTTCTCAAACCTTCCTCCCAAAACAAATCAAACAAACAATCAACACAAGTAGAGTCATGCAGAACCAAATGTCTTGCATCATCAGCCATTGAGCAAAATTCCATAAAGAGCTCAATACATGCTTTCATGCATTTATGCCAACTCTGGCTTATCTCGCATGAATCAGATCCCTGATGGCTATGAGGTGGAACCACCTCATGATCTCTCTCAAAAGCAGGGCTTTTATATCCAAGCCTTCTAGATTCTTGGGCTTGAATGCAAGCAACTTTAAGTGCCCGGGAAACTGCATTAAGCGCCTTGAAGGATGCAGTAGTTTTCTCAGCTGAAAGTTGTAATACTCGAAGCAGACTTTTTGCAAGAATGTTAGCAATCTCAGGATTACAAGCAGATTGTTCTAGGGAATCTAACAAAGCAGAACATTCAGGCTGAAAGACAGAAGAATAAAGCATAAGCAAATTCCGAAGCACAAAGTACACAAGCCTAAAGAAATATCAGTTGATTCTTTTCTATTTAATTTTCTGCACTTATAACCCAATTTCAAGATTAACACTTTTAGCACAGGTCTCAATCAAGCCCCAAAATTTCGACCTAGAACAAAAGTTTTTTTCACAGGTAACAACACCATCCTTGATTACTGCATCCCATCTTGACACTACACCAAATTCCAGAAGAAAGCTTAGCCAATCCATAATCTCCCTACTCTCTCATCCTCAAACAATCCTACAATTTACCCTTTCATCCTCAAACAACCCAAAAATTTAGCCTTAAAACCCTTAACCCACCAGGAATTCTCAAGGAATCATATTTTTGCAAATATCTCTACAAAGTGTCCATATCCTCCTATTCAGATAAGGCAAAACCCTAGAAATTCGAAGAAGAGTAAATGTTTTGCAAAGGATATCAAGGTAATGACAAGAACATACCAAGTTATGAGCACTTCCATTACAAGTTGCAGCTAGTTCCACCAATGAAATCACTTCCATCTGAAGAACTTCAACCCCACTAGATTTTCTTTGACCAGTGATGCCAACCAAAGAATGTTTTTCAAGCTTATTACTATTAGCAGAGCTGTCTTCAAATGGACAACACTCTTCAGTTTGTTCATCTGAATCTGGTCCAAAATAGAAAACATTCTCGGAGAAGACAAGGTCCCATACCCCTTCTTTGCGGAACACTTCAAGCAATGCAGGTGCTGAAACAAGAGCCTTTCTGAAAGCACTGAGAACAAAGTGCTGCAGGGTACTGACAAACACCCTACAAGAAGGAATAAACAGCAAAGATGAGGATAAACAAAAAAAGGGGGGGCGAGGGGGGAGGAGAACCAGGAGCTGAATAAAACAAAATGAAATTGCGGGATTTTGAGTGGTGTTGCAGTTACCTTAAATAGTTTGGCATTTCATTTTGATACGAGCATGCCTTAATGCATGGGAAAACTGTAAGAAGAACCCTCATGACCCATCTAATTGAAAGTTCAACATGCACAGAAGAAATTGCGACAGGAATTCGACTATTAGTAACTTGACCAAGACAAGATTTAGCATCTTCTGGTTCACAGAGGAAGGAACAAAGTACTCTGCTCAACTGGACAACAATATCATTCCATTGGCGAGCATTAGAAGAATTATTAGGACATACAATAGAGCTCTCTGCCATATGATTGTCAACATTATTTTCAAATTTGAAGTCAAAAATGGACATTTCAGTATCATCCTTCATCTGTTGCTTGTACTCTTGAAGCATGAAAGCAGGTGAACAAAAGCTATTAGCAAATTTATGAACTCTTCCATTTTCACATAGGAACTGCAGGTTATTCAAATTCCCAAAGCTGTATACTTGTTAAGGTCAACAATGCAAGAATCATAAATAACACCAACTCTTCCATAAGAGATGAGTTAATCAAAAGGGAGTAAGTACCTGAATATTACATTAGAACAGTGCTAACTATAAAAGATGTTATTGTCAAACTAAATGAAATCCTTGGTTCAGAAAGAGAGCATTTAAATCTGCAGCTCAAGCCCTGACTTGAACAGATAAAATGCAGCATGCAGAGTACATAGTGAAGGAATGTCAGATTACTTGGTATTATCCAAATAAGAATAAGAGGATAGAAAATTTCTTGTTCATAAGGGAAATGGAATGCATACAGTTGCAGAAAAATGTACAAGTAGGCATGCAAGAGAACTGATCTGTAGGATACACAGCCTCCCTAAGAACTTCCAAAGAAAGAACATGGAGCTGGAAAATTTTCAGCAAAGGGTTTTCATCTCTGCATCAAAGTAAACAAGCAGATCAGCAGCTTCAAGAAAGAATAATAAGAAAATGCAGCATATGTTAAAATATTGTATCAAAAATGGAAAAAGAAATGACTTTGATTGGCAACCTACAATATCAAATAGTAGATTAGCAGTCTTAGAAATCTTAACTCATTCAACTTCACTAGCCTGCTGTTAGAATTGGGTTTTCTCTTGGGATATGATGTTTGCTAGCTGGGGATGAACAGCTTGTATATTGGGATAAAATGTCACAATTTTATCTCCATAGTTAAGGTGCTTAGAAGTGAGCCTTTACCAATCCACAGCAAAGGCTAGAACCACCCAGAACAGACCCACACACATATTATTTATACCATGAGAACTTAAGACACTCTATCATATGTACAAAAACTGGGATATGTGTTTTACAATGTCACCCAGAAACTCAAGCACGATAGTGTTAGCCTGCCTTGCACAGTCAAGTGGCATGCATTTAAAAAAAAAAAAGAAAAGAAATGACACTGTTAAAAGTGTTCCATGAATGAGGATGTGGTTGATAACCACTTAGGACGCTGGTCGAGATTTTTAGGAGTTACCAGAATTATTCCAGGAAATAATTTCAGCTAGCTCACTTGTTTTTCAAGTAGTTGGAAACATATCAGCAGCATATTTTGAGAACTATCACCCTACATATGACCACCATAACTAGGGTATTGTTGCATCCATACATCAATATCTTTCTTTAGAATACCAATCAAAATCATTGCCAAAAGAACTTACAATCCAAACAAGTGAATTACCTGCCAATATCAAAATGAGACAGATTCTTCATAACAACTTTAATTGATGGAAGTGCAAGTCCATCCAATAGAACTTCAAGCCCCCCTATACTTTTAAAATGATTTTGACCACGTGGATTAGCAGACAATGCTACAAGAAGGGTTCTCAAAGTCAAGTACTGAAGTGACAAGTCAATCCACTGTTCTTTCATACTCAACCGTCTGATGACTCGCAACAGTTCTGGGAAACAAATCATTCCAAAAAAATGAAAATTTGAACCCCCAAGAAACACATCATTGCACAGATAATGTCTTGTTTTGGATACAAGAAACATGGAAATTAAGTTTTCATGAAGTCTGGTGGCAATCAAACCCCAGGAAAAAAAAATATCCCCATTGCCCAATATGCTCAAATGCTGTCAGCATTCTAAAATAATGAAGTACTTAGGGTCAGGGATGAACTGAACAAAAATGAAAGAAAAATTAAATTTACCAACTAAACTTTGTATTACTTTCCACATGTGACCTACAACATCTTTACATCAAACAATTTGCAATAACAAACAATTGGTAAGTAGTGGTTGCAAACCAAAGTCAAAACCAAAAGGAAAAATAGCATGCTCCTCTCAACCTAAAACACCATTAGTGAGAAAGGGAGAAAAAGAAAATATGAACTGCTGTAAACAGGTGACTTGAAAATGAATAGGTTTCGTCTAGTCTAGCAAATAATAATGCACACCCTAAAAATACCTTGATGACAAAAACATTAAGGAGGTTCCATATTTCTACCACCTAAGGTTTAATGAACCTGGGCATGTCTGACATGAATAAACATATAACCAAGTCATGTAAGATGAAAATTTAAACTGCCTACCTTACCTA
The DNA here is from genome assembly GCA_020521535.1 of Rubroshorea leprosula. NCBI lineage: Eukaryota > Viridiplantae > Streptophyta > Magnoliopsida > Malvales > Dipterocarpaceae > Rubroshorea > Rubroshorea leprosula. Next base: position 145,814 of record BPVZ01000054.1, on the reverse strand, counting down.
CTAACCAATTAAGCCCACCAGCTTCCATCACTGAGAGAACTGCCTTCTGATGCCAATGCAGCCATGTTTCAGAAAAAGGATCCTTTACACTTCTAGATGAGTCAACTGAAGGTGCACCACAGGTTACAGAAAATTCCATGGTATTACTGTACAACTGAGCCTTCTCATATACATCTGAATTTAAATCAATAAAGCTACATATTATAGACACCACATGCACAAGGACTCGATGCAATAGTCCAATACTGTCTGATATTACATTAGACAAGTTTTCATCTGTGGAAAGTGAAACAGCCATTGTTTTGAGTTGGACAACTGCCCCTGAAATAAGTAGAATCAATAAACTATATATGAATACAGTAATTAGTATTAAACTAACAGTTAGTTCCAAGTAAAAGTGTAAAATATAGAAAGCAGTACAAAAAATATAATAAATTCATATCAGAAGGATTAAAAAAATAAATAGCACATGCACAATCAACTTGAAGAATCTTAAAATAAAACAAAGAAATAATAACCGAATCACATTTAGGAGCCGGTAAAACCCAAGGAAAACTGAGGCTTTCTAAGCAAGACACTTCTAGAAGAAAATTCAATTCCAAGCAACATTGAACATTTGAACTTCAGTATTTGAGGACAACAGTACAATCAAAGCCCTCCAGCATCCAGTGCAGACTATCAACCTTTCAAATAGAAGTACACAAATTATTATATCTTACCTTTCATTAATGCTGTGAGTTTCTGAACTCCACCATAATAGCCAAAAACTCTGCAATTATACATTGACCGAATAATAATTGTCAAAGCTTCCAAAACAGGCAACCCCTCAGAAGTGATGATCAAACTTATGGAAGCCAATTGCAAGTCTGTTGTTGTGCGCATCACACTAGTATTCACTGGATCCATAAATTAAGGAAATAAAGTTAAATGAAGTAACATGTTAACAATATTCCAATAGAAGCATTTCTAACAATTTAGACTCAGAGACAGACTCAAGAAATGAGAAGATTTGCAGAAATCAAACTCGTTGAAAGAGAAAAAGAAAACAGCTTCTCAGAGCTGATTGATGTTAAGCTTCAGAAGAATAGAACCTCCATTCATAATGTGCCATTTTACAAAGTAATTTCTAACTAAATATGTAGATTTTCACACTTGTTGTGTTCCACAAAGGTCAATGAGGTTACAACTCTTATCTCTAAAACCTGGGAAATAGGTTTTAAATAATGCTCGTCATTCTTCTTTAATATCTGATCTTTTGGAGGTGAAAACAACAAAATAAAAGGAAAAAGGCCAGAGAAGTCAGATACATGAGACCAATCACGTTGCAAATGGAGAAAAAAAATTCTTGTTAACAAATGAATTTGTCTCAATAAAAGATAAGGAACTATAAGGAAAGAAAACTTCCCTCATAGAAACAAAAGAAATATTAGAGAGCTTAAAAAAGGATGAGGTCAAAGAGATTTAAACGTAAAAATTAAAATAAAATAAAATAAAATAAAAAAAGAAATTGGCATCACTTCTAGGTCTACTAGGTCTACATAAGATAAAAAACTAAAGATGATAAATAAAGCAATGCAATGCACTTTGAAAAATCTCTTTAAGAACAATTGCCAAACCAGAAAATCATAAACATTTTTTCCTTGGTATTCAAAGGATCCAAGAACATATTTTGCAAAGTTTGGATGACCACAGAATACAAAACACTAAAGCATAGAAAGAAGGATTAACTAAGAAAACTGATCCAAAAGATATACAAAAATGTTTCATTTAGGAAAGAAGTAAAAATTTGAACTCACATTCCAATGTTGTAAGGCAACCTAAATCAACAAATGATACTAATTATTAAATAAAATGAGTAAAAAACTATTTTAACTTCCACCATAGGAATAATTATAAAAGGATATTCCATGAAGTGCCAAGATAGAAAGCTTTATTCTTTGACTCCAACCCCCCCGCCCCCCCCACCCCACACACACACACTAGGCCACAACCATAAGCTCTACCCAATCTTATGAAACCAAAGAAAGAAATCAACTTACACTCAGAGACCAAAGTAGTTAGTTGTGTGACCTCTTCAATCAGTACCAAAATGACTTCAGCGGGATGTCCAGCAAAGCACCCAAAAACTGATAAATACTCTGTTGATCGAACAGTTGCTGAATCACCCTCAGGGAGCTGGCCCCCATTAACAGGTTTCCAGTTATTGAATACCATCAAGAATTGCTTCAGGAAAACATGAAACATCTTTCTCTTTTCAACCTAAAATCAAGTTGGAAAAGAAAATCAAAATTGAAAACAACATTAGCATAGGAACTGAACATAAGAGAACAAAAACAAGGTAAATAAAGCACATCAGAATTGGCTTAAGAAGAAAAGTGCAAAGCTTGAGTTGATTAATAATGTCTGGTCTGCTAAAATTTTTCCCTGAAAAGGATTTTGTCTAAGGCTGTCCATTCAAAATAGACTTAAAACAAAGGAGTTGTTGGGGCAAAGGGGAATTATTGTTGATATGAATTGTGTATTTTGCTCTGGTCATGTCAAGAATTGTCAGCACTCAATCATTCAAGAAATACACCTTCTCTTAATTATGAAACTCCTAAAACAGGTTGAACACATATTTTTCAAATTATTCAACCTATCTGTTTTAGAATATAGGGTGTTCATACTTTTACCATGTGTATTAAATTTTCTATAGCAGGAAATTTGGGGACAATAAGGCAGGTGGCAGGTACTTAGCAATGTGAATAAAAAATTTTCCAAAAAAATCTGGGGAAGCTACAGAAACTTCAAAGAATTTTGACACAAACTTTTCAGGCATACCTTGTCAACAGCATTTTCATATCTCCCCCACAACGTGTTCAACACTGCCTCATCACCTATTTCACTGGAGTCAAAATGACAAATGCGGTGAATAAACAAATAAACCAAGAATGGTTCGGTTCAGTAAAAAATAGAGTTGTTGGATAAAAAGTTTGGTAAACAAAATAAGTGCATCAAATCATGCATTTCTGACAAGGGTCTTTATAATATGGAAAGATGAGGCTCTCTGGCCTCCCACTTACCACTACTTTCAAACCTTCCATTCCATAACAAGATGAGTGATCTCTGAGACATACTTGGTAGGACAGGTAGGGGCAACATTGAGTTGTTCAATCATATGGCTGGGTTACAAATGATAATAAAGGACCCTAAAAGGCATTTACCATCCTCTCAAGGTCACAAATTCTAGCAACCACAAGATCACAAGCAATGTTTGCTCGGCAAAATATTGGTCAAAAAAACTTCATTTAGTAGGTCTTCCATTTCACTTGTATCTAAAGTGATTCCAGATTTTATTGAGGTGTGTTTTGCATGGCCATACTGATGAACATGTTTAGAACTAACTGCCTTCAGCGCTCAAGTAGTGCTTTAGATCATTCATTAGATTCACTAATACAGCTAATATCCATCCAGGATACTCTGTTGGTCATTCATATAGAACACCCAATGCGGCTGCTTCTTTTTTCACAGGTAGCAAAAGACAACTCCATCAATCATAACCACTAAAGAATTTCAGATTTACGGGATACAGAAAATAACAGACCTAGCTAAGTTCTTTACCTAAATAATAAAGACTTCCCCTATATTAAACGCAACAGCTAGAGTGCAAAGTAACAAAGCATGAATACCTGAAGCGGATCCTTGGAGCAGGAGGAGAGAACCTATCAGCTTGCGAACCCGAATTGGATTCGCCGGTTTGGCCACTAGACGTCCTTCGAAGAAGGTCTGCGACCCCCTTCACTATGTTCATACTTCCAACCAAGATTCACACAACAATTAAGACCTCATAACAACACAATTAAGAAACCGATGGTCATCCCAGACCATCACTTCCTCCAAGCGAAACCTTGCAGCTTCTACAACACATAAAAAGGATGCATACATAAGTTCCAGTCATTGTGGAGTAACAACGACTGATTCTAAGCTGCCAGAGAATCAAACCGAAGCCAATGCCTACATTTCTATAGATTTAAGCATTCTACAAAGCACTATTGGAGGTACCAATCAAGAAGAACATCAAAAAAAACACGCAAACGAACATCGATCGGTTCAGCTCTATGATCAAACAATAGATAAGATGATTTGCGTTACCTGATCAGATCAAACAGCAGTGATTTTCTCGATTTCTAGGGTTTACGATATCAAGATCTGCGTCGTGGTTTTGTCGATAACAGGATTCTTTTCTGTTAACGGAGTCAGCGAATAATGGAAAGGAAAAAAAATAAAAATAAAAAATAACGAGAAAATATAAGTAGAGAAGCAAGGAAGAAAGGAAGCAGAAGAAAGCAGAAAAAGAAAGGCTGGCAGAAGAAAATGATTACGTGTTGTCGAAATTGACCTCCGTACTTTGTTTAATTTCCGGAATTGCTTTCGAAAGTAATTGAAAGAAATGTTGATGCAGCGGCGTCGTTTTTAAGACG
>BPVZ01000054.1:99223-112454 GCA_020521535.1 Rubroshorea leprosula | reverse complement strand
CTTTAGGCACCCATCACTGACTAGAACCAGATCAGAGGAATGAGCAGGCCAGGAGGAAACAAGTTGGGGAGACCCAGCATTGATTGTCTGATCTAGAAGCCAAAGGTGATAAAACCAACCACTCTGATCATCTGGATCTGTAAATATAGCTTGATGTATAAATTCAAATTCCTCTGGCAAGACAGCTTCTTTTGAGAGGAATCCTTCAACCTTTTTCTCAAGCAAATTGGACAACAATACACTGCAGATATTCCCCAACAAGATGCATTATGGTGATGGGATTCAGCTTCCATTAACATGCATAGACTTTAGAAATTACAAACAATACCTGCGATTATGCCATGCAGAATAATTGCTGAAATTTGTATAGATCATATCCTCAGTATACTTCAGTTCATCCTGTTCTGATCTGTTCATCAAAGTTGCCACAAATCTGGGAAGAAAAAGGCAGAAATGATGTTGTAGATAAATAATACAAGAATCCATCATCTTCATTATCAAATCAAGGATCTTTACCTCCGATAATTCCAAGCATGAAAATTACGCGAATCAGCCTTCTGAAATTTACCCAGCAGCCTCAGCTCATTCTCTATTGATGAATGTCCCTTGCTCAGAACCCATTTGCGGTGATGCCAAGCTCCATAAGACTTAAAATTCTGCCTCAATGCACTCTCTACCTACCCAAAATTATTCAATAAACTCCAAATTAAACCTTCTTTCACATATACAAAAAAAATAAATCTAAAGTGCAAAACTTTTTGATAACTTCACTAAAAATCTAAAAATTTTAGATAATAGAAACTCACCACTCTGAGCTCTTCATCCAGAATGGACTTGATCGCGTCGGGATCAGACTGTGCTTGACTCAGATTGTGCTCGACCGCCAGCTTCCTATAGTTCCAACCCGTGTATGCTTCTGGATTGATTTCCAGAAGCTTGGCGCTTAGCTCTACTGCTTCCTTAGTGTAACTGAACAGATTTTCAATTACCAAATTCAGAACATAGATCAAACAAAATCAAAGATTTCACTTTGTAAGTGAAATGGAAAGCAAAGATCAGAATTCAGAGAGCAAGAAAAGCATACATCTTGCCATGGTGATTGGAGAGGAATTGAGATTGGAGGGACCGGAGCTTTTCGGCTTTGGCCGCAGAAGCTTCCGCTTCTTCCGGTTTCGGGGCTTTGCGAGGGCGGCCGTGCATTTTCGGTAAGTCTGCGAATCTGCAGTTTCTTTGTGAAGAAGGATGAGCCTTGATTTTTAAGAAGAGAAATTTAACGAGTCACGAATTAGAAAATGGCTCTATCAGTCCTAAAAAATGTGTGTTTCTGTCAATTAAACCCTTAATATTATCTTTTTGTCAATTGTGTATGTCTTGAACTAGCTATGTATGTCCCCTAGAGGATATCATTTCACTAAATTATGAAATTACTAATATAACAAAAGGATTTTTTTTTTTTTTTTTTGACAAGGGCAATGGTTAGGAGTTAGGAGTTAGAAGTTAGTATCTTATTTTTTGACAAGCTTCGATCATTGGTCGGATACATTCCACCGATAACCCTTTTGGGTTGCAGTAACCACTAATGAATCACAACATGAGAAAATGTTAAGAATAATAATAAAAAGATAACATTGTTAATGAATCAACAAATAAAAAAATTTATTAAAAGGCATTTGATCAATATTACAAAAAATTTTAACATTTAAAATCTTAAAATGTTTTTTTTTTTTTTTCTATAACAAAAATGTTATGTGTTGTTGGGACTTGGGAGTCTTCAAACAATGCAAAACTAATCATCAAATTGAAATGGCCCATAATATAAGCGCAAACCCTCCCTCATATGATGATCTTAAACTGTTGATATAGTTACATTTTTTTAAAGAATATCTGATTGAGGGTGTCTAGTGCAAAGACTTGAGGTTAATGGTTTAAACTAGCTAGCCGTTGCATTTGAATTGTTAATCCAAACAAAAATCAGTAAAAATGCTGTTTCATTGCTGATTTGATTCCTGTCAAGGCTGCTCAATTAAGGATCCACCCCTCATACCTTCGAAAAAACATCAGCAAAAATCATTCAAGCTGAATCTGCAAATAAAAGACCCGGATAGAAACAACAGTGGTTAAGGTCACACAGTCACATGTTATAACTATATAATTTATTTAATTTAACTATTAAGAATAATTAATAATTAATAAAATAATTTATATTTATTATTTAATATATTAAAATTAATTTATAAATAAATATTTTCAAACATCATAGAATATTGTCTAACAAAAGAAAGTTATAAACTAATAAAAAAAAGGTAAAACATGTGATCATAACAATTGGCTGTGAGGCCATAACCACATCCGATAGAAACCATTGAACTGAAACAGATATTTATAATATAAGATTTTCAAAATGCCTATGAAGAATATTCAGAGACTTCATTGGCTCACTCCAACTCCATTTTCCTAACTACAAAACCAAAAACCAGTGATATAAGGCACAATCTACTTCTCCTAAGGCTTAGGATTGGCCTACACTAGCTTGAAGTCTCTATCTGACCAAAATCGTTAACAATTGAAGGCATCTCGCTGATTCCAGTCACTTTAACCAAACTAGTTAAATCTCTGTCAACCACAAATGATTTTCCCACATTAGAAGCCTCATGGTTGCTTTCATTAGCATTTGCATTTGTTAAATGCTCGTTGCTAGAGTTACAAGGAGCTTGGGGGGAAGATGCACCTTTTGCAGAAGGCGGTTCTCTCTCGAGTTCTTCTACAGAAGCCATAGGCACAAAATCCACTGCTTCAACTCCAGATGAATCAGCTGGATTCAATACTGATTCTGCCTGAACATCTGGGTTGCCTGAATCTTTGTCCTGGGAACGGTCTATGTTGTCTCCAGAGCGTTTCTTTTTAAACATTTTCTTCTTGAATCGAGCTTTCTTTGGCTTTGGAACATTTGTGGTCTCCTCAGGATTATTAGCAGTCTCAGCTGTCCTCTTTCTGATAGGAATTACAGTCAACTGAGGATTGGCGACTGATTTATCAGATGATTCAGGGGTACTTGACTTAATAGCCAATAAAGCGGTTCTGGCAGCTTTGAGCTCTGCTTCTTTTTTGGTTTTTGCTGCAGCTCCAATATACCTAATGCCTCCAATCTCAACCGTACATGAGAACTGCTGCACACGGCCTGGTACTTCAACCTTTTGGCACTGATATATTGGAATTGCAAAGTTCATCTTTTGAGCATACTCCTGGAGTAAATTTTTGCATAAACCTGTTTCATGCTGGAAGAAATATCGTCCAATGATATCAGCAGCAATATGACTAAGAGATAAATGACATATTTTGTATTAATCACACATATAGACATACTGTACTAATCATGCATTAACGATACAAGAATAAAGGCTTGGCTTCATTTACTAGTTACAAAAGGATGATTCAGCAACTTTATAAGAAACTCAGACATTCCATTAGATAAAAATCTAATGAGATAAGAAAAAAAGAAAAAAGAAAAGAAGTAAAGCACTCTTATTAATTGATCCACTGCATTGATGAATAAGGCATGTATAGCTAGCCATCCAACCCTCAAATACTTCCTCCCTGTATCTTAAAAAAGAAAAGAAAAGAAAAGAAAAGAAAAGAAAAGCCTGCCAAAATGCATATAGGCTATTTAACAAACCCCCAAAATTATCCTTTACAGAGCTAGACGGAAGTCTGAAACTTGAAATGAGGGAGAGATATATGTGGCACCTGATAAGATAAAAAAAACTTACTATAGGTACAGCAATCGACTCATTAACTTCACCGGTCTTGGCTAACTCCAAGAGAGCAACCTCAGCAGCTGACTGTTCTGCTGCCTTACGATTGAAAAATCCTGGTAAGGATTCATATCTAACATCATTTATGATCACTATTGATCTGAAGTAAGGTTCATGAGAAGGGCCTTCTTTGGTAGTCTCATATACAGGTGTTGGATATCCAACTTTTTGCGCATATTCTTGTAACCGGCTCTTGAATACATAGCAATTTGAAACACCTGGTACGTAATGAAAGATACATGAAAGATGAAATATGGAAAAGTTTTACCATCACTCAGAAAAAGAGAAGCATGAAAGAAAAAACAATTCTGTAATATCACAGGCAATTGTCCATTTCCAATCTATGTTAAAATTAAAATCACAAACAGAGATAAGGGTACACAAGATGATAGCAAACCCATCTCATTTTCTCAAACTTTAGCACAATACATAAAATTTTCTACCAAAATGACCTACCATGAAACTTCACATTACTTTCTACATAAAATTTTAGCTGACAAACCAGAGCCTGTAACCGCCAAGATAATATGTCTACCCTCATCATGTTGGAGAAACTTAAGAAAATCAGGATGACACAAATAGCAGAAAAATGGGTTTTCTTTTTTCCAACAGATTACCGTTTCTTTGAGTCAATATTCATCATCTCATTCTCTCATTAACACAAACCACAATTACCATTACTTTCTACTCAAAGGTACTAACTTTAGCCACAATCTGTAAATTCTATATCCAAAACAAAATGGGGATTCAAGAAACAGACAATTTCCCACAAACAATCAACCACCAAAACGTCCAAACTTCAAAATGACAATAAGAACAAAAAGAGCTAATAGAAAACAATGTGATTAGCACAAATCTCACTGAATCTCTCCAAACAGGAACCAAACGTACCCGAGAAACCCTCGTTGGTGGGCATAGCTTCAAGCTCAGCTGCTCTAAAGCACTCTCCGATCAACTCACCGATTGATCAAACAAACAGTTCGGCAAGTTATGTTGCAGAATCCCTGCAGCGCGCTAGGGATCGGATTAGCGTAATGCAAAATCAGACGGCAGATATTAATTTGGGTTCATACCAGGCCTAAATAATGAGCCCAAGCATATGTTCAAAAAAAAATAATGAGCCCAAACTCCAACATTACAAAAAAAAAAAGTTTGGACCCATTAATTTCGGGCTTTGATGGTAGCCCAAAACTCAGCGTATATTCTTCGTCCTTGTTCTTTTATCCGGAAAAATTAGGTCGGTTTCTTTCTGCATCTGAGTTCACCTCCGTCCTCAATTCCATACTCTTAGAATACAGTTCTCCGATCGGAACTTGAAATCGTCGGCGACGTAAAGATAAGCTGGTGAGTTTTCCTTATAATTTCCTCATTTTCCTATCTCTGAATAGGTTTCTGAGTTAGAAAGTTATGATTTTTCTAGGGTGGAATCAGAATTTAGAAAGTTATGATTTTTCTAGGGTGGAATCAGAATTCAGTTTTGTAGGTATTGAATAAATTTAAGATTAATGAAATTCTTGTAGAGATTATTGGAAGATTTAATGGAGGAATCTGTGAAAAGAAAGGAAAGGTTGAAAGCAATGCGGTCAGAAGCTGCGTTGGCTGATGTTGTTCCTAATGATTCTGAGACTTCTGGTCACCTCTCTAATCCATTGATTGAAACCTCTTCAGTGCAAGAGGAGTTTCGAGCAACTTCACGGTTTGATTATTACACAGACCCTATGGCAGCCTTTTCTGCTAACAGGAAAAGGGGCAAGGTTGATGGCCAGGGTAGACAAGATCATTTTACACCTCCAGGTAATGAAGCTTTTTTGGTATGTAAATGTTGTTTTAATCAATATAGTTTGCATGTTGGAGCAATAGAACGAATCATGGTAAAAATACATTCAATCATCAAGAGGGGTTGTTTCCTATGTTTATATTTATTGATCATCTTTTTATAAATTCATTGGTGAATATAGAACGAATCATGTTTTCAACTTTGTTTAAATAAAAGGGACGCACAAACTTCATTTGTAGATATTCATGATTTGATGTCGATGGTAACTGTTTTCATATGGTTTTATTCTGGCTTAGCAGTCCCGGGGCATTTTGAGGTGATTCCCTCTCCTGTCTATCAGATGCAGAACAACTATTCACATGATCATAGGATGTACCAAGCACAAAACCCATACAGCAGTACAAGTCCTCTACCCATGCATCAAGGAACTCCTGATGCTTGGAATGGGCCCAGAGCCAAAACCAACTATTACAACCATGCTCACGGTGGAAGCACGCAGGGATATATCAGCCCTTCCTCCGTATATGAAGGAGCTCCTAGACCTTGGTATGGAGCGGGAGATGCAGGAGGCTATAATTCTCCGTCCAATCCACACAGAAATAGTAATTCACCTAGCCCCTGCTCTGGACTACTGGCTACACCTGATTTCAGTCATGGACAAGGTAGGTCTCGATTTGGCAACAATTCAATCTCTGGTTCAGTTTATCGGGGCAGTCCTGGTTTTAGTCCAGGAAGAGGCAGGGGCAGTGGCTATGGCAGTAGCCCTGGTACAGGGAGGGGTGGCAGACAAGGTCCGGGTTCTCATCACCGTAACTTTGCATCTGACAGAACTCCAAGGCCAGAGCGTTTTTATGATGAATCCATGTTGGAAGATCCTTGGCAACATTTGAAACCTATTCCATGGAAGAAGCAAGATTCTAATATGCCTAACCCAGTCTCTTCAAATTCCTGGCTTCCAAAATCTATTAGCATGAAAAAGGAGGGAGTCTCAGAGGCATTCAACAAGTCCAGTTCTGGACCAAGTCTGGCTGAATATCTTGCTGCCTCATTCAATAAAGCTGTAGAGGATTCACTGAGCGAATGAGGATAATCAGAATTCGATGGAGTACCATACTCTGCATTTCTTTGCGATGGAAGATCTTGTTGTGGATGTCTATACCAAGTGTAAGGTAACAAAATGCTAGTCCGGAGAATTTGCCATCTGGGAACATGGTCAACTGCAGGTGTGGATGAGTTGTCATACTACACCTTCAGAAATGTAGTTTTTATAGAATGTTATTTACAGCAACATGTAATAATCGTTAAATGTAAATCTTCAGGTGGCTCGTGACTGCACAAATCCAAAACTATCAATGTTATAATTTCTCAACTTTCTTGCAATCAGAGATGAGTTCCTTTCGCTGTCGGCTACTTGTTGCATTGCTGCATTGTTCCTACCTAAGAAGAAAATGCATGATTTTTAAAGTGAACCCTGAATCTGATTAACGGATCACGGAATTCAACTTCAACTGTATTCATCTTGCCAACAAGAGGTTTTTTTTTTTAAATATTCTTGTTATTCAAAATAGGAATTTGACGCACTCTTTGTTTTATTTCTTGTTTCCTTTTTATTTTTTTTCCATATAATCTGAAAGCTTTTGCAGACTCATCCTGCATCAAGTTTTACCCTCAAACATGTTTAAATTTTCATACCAAAGCTAGTATTGTCCTCGAGTAGGCATGAATGCTGCATGTTGAACAGTCAAGGACATACTGAAAAAAAAAACAAGTTAAGAGACATCAATAATAAAGCTCGTATCGCTTTTCATCAACTAGAAAGCTGTGCTCACCAGTTCCGCACCAAAATTTTAGTGCCTTCACTAGTGCCTCTAAAACCTTCTCACTTCTGACAATAAAACATTTCCCATTCTACTTAATGCCATAATCTAGCACAGAACCTATGCCCCGAAACTGGTCTTTGCTGGACACAGATCTTATCCATAAACGTATGAATTAGTTGTTCAGCCAAGCATGCTGGATCATCAATCAAAGCATTCACAAAAACACTAACCACCCTTCTCTCTTGCTTCGTTGCTTTGAGGCTGAACCAAGTGAGGAACTTAACTCTAAAATCCTTGTCTATGTGCCCTTCATGCTCTAACCATTTTACAATTCTTATGGAATATTCAAAGTCGCTCTCCTCCAGCCTCTTTTTACAGTTAGAGCCAGGTATTTCCCTTGCTTTCTGCGACTTACAAGGTGTAGAAGGGTCAAGTGATGGGGGACACAAAGGAGAATTTTTTTCCACGTAAGGAGGTGAGTAGAACCTCTCATCCTTGCACTTGCTTGCTTCATCCAGTGATGGAAACTTTGCATTGAGCTCTACAGAGGCTGGCTCACTGTTGCTTGAGTTAGTTGAGTTCACTTGAGAATAAATTTGAGTTGCTGTAAGAGGTTCTTCCTTTTCACGTTTTAGAGTTGCCATACAATTTCCACTTGAAGCAGGTGATACCCATTTTGCTTCCCATGCACCCAATGTCCCTTTTCTGCTAAACAGAGAAACTTTGCAAAAATATTCAGTGGAAGGGTTGAGATCTGTTATCTTAAATCTTTTCTGTGGCCTCAATACCATGAAAGTTGGGTTATCTGGATAGACGTTCTCAGTAGATTTACGGTGCCAAATTCTGCACCCTAAGAAGCCTTCTATGAGATTTTGGGCGTAGTCTAGCACAATTATAGCTGAGGCTGGGGATAGTTCTTCAAATCGGATCTGGCAAGCTGCAAAGAAAAACAATAATGAACATCATAATATATAGGGAAAGGGATGGGAATTCTGCAACTTGTTTAATTGAAATAAGATAACTCTTTCTTGTAAACTTTTTCTATGTCTGCACAATCATTATGTGAAATATGAAAACTTGAAGGAACTCACATGCTGGCTCTTTCTCTTTCATATGATCATTGCAAGGCTCATCAGACACCAAGGAATCAAATGCTTCAATCACAGAAGCACATAAATTTTGAACCTCAGAACCACAGGATAGCCTGTTCACAATACCTCGTGCCAGCTTTGTGCACAATAAATTCAGAGGCCCTACTTCGTTCGTTAGTATTTGCATGGCAGTTTCCACTGTCTTCCGTAGTTCCATGTATTTCTCAGATTCTATCAGAATTCTATGACCCAGAGAGATCCGTAGACAGAGCACATCCACTCTCCTGGTCTCCTTGGCCACCAACAACTGCTTTCTCCAGGTTCTGTAATTAAAAATTATACACATTCAGTTAGCTGTTTTCAACCTCCTTTTGCTTTATACTTCTGCCAGGTAGGGAGACTTAAGAGATTGCCATTAAAGAAACATAATTATTAGAATGTTTGTAGATATCCAACACTTCATGAAATAAAAATGCAAGTGTATAAACACAAGTACAATCGGTATCATTCCATACGTGTAGAAAAGAAACCGTTTTACCTCATTAGTCCATTGATCTTCCCACAAGCTACACAATAGAAACTTCCATCCAACTTCACACAACAATTGCTCTTGATGATGCCAACTCTTTCATCTGTCAAAGCACATTCAAGATGACACGACATTCCACATGACTCATTCTCATCAAGAGAATCAGATTCACATGTTAGCCACAGACTAGGATCCTTGTTGTCGTCAAACTGGTGGCAGATACAGCAAGAACATCTCTTGCAAAATGCATCATCTGGAGCTAAAGAAGTTTTGCATGCAGCATTCTGGCAAAATTTGGTTTTACTGCATTTTTCTTTAGCATTCCAAGGAGGAACTTGGTTTAAGTCATTTGACAGTTGATGTGGAGTTGGATTCTGCCTTTTCCTTTTAAATCCCAGTTCAGGTCTCACTTGTTCCATGGGACAAAAATCATCACTGTCGCTTCCCCTAGGCTTTTGAGAAATTAACTTCAGGAGGTGCTTTATCATTCTATGTTTGCTATAACCTGAGTATTTTCTCTCTTTTCCCATCTCTGCACATATGATTTGAAGAAGCTCCCTGCGAGTAAATGAACTAAGTATCTCGGAAGCATTATCTGAAAATTGAGCTATCTCATGGACCAGTTCTCTTTTCTCTTCCAAGCTTAGTTGATTACATTTTGAGGGGTCAAGAACAAAACCTGGAAAGAGTATTTAAGTTTCAAACTTCAACCATAACCTCCCTATAACATATTTATATAAAGTAAGCTTCAGTATAACAGATAACAGAACACTTCTATGAAGGAAATATTCCACTTTACTTCTACAACTTCCAATCAAGCTACTTGATAAGACATAATGCAAAATGAAAACAAAAGATATGGGAACTAAAATGACTAAGAATCAATTGACTTAGCAGCAAGAAAATGGATAAGACCTCAACTGCTTCTGATACTAATGAATACTTGTATTTGAGCATTCTCCTCATAAAACTAGAACTTAATCAACAAGAAATACGTGTTTCTACATTAGATATTGCCTTGCATATACAACCATAAATTTTGAAGCACCATACCCATTAGATGTGAGCATTTGTTAAAGGACTATCTCTATAAGCAACATATAACCCATCAAAGATACTTCTTTAAATATTGCACTAATCAAACCTTAACCATATACCTGCAAAAATGGTTTAAACAATCAAAACACCAATGGCACGGGCTGACATTATTAAGGTCATGAGGTACCTTAGTTTCTTACTCCCATAACAAGATTTTAAACAAAAATGATAGAAATCACTAGCACCCTAAGCATAAAAACATGAAAATAAAGCAGTATTATAATTAAAGTAAAATTTCCATCAACCACACGCACAATGAACATCAATTAGAGTTTAAAACACTGACATAACTATGAAATAAAAAGCAGATAACACCTCAGTCCCACCATAAATCGTACTTGAAACAAAGCAACAGATTAATGACACAGTGAAAAATCCAGGATGGAAGAATAGGAAAAAAAAAGTTGTAATCTTTAGTAAGAAAATGCAAAACCGAGATGGGAAATGGATTAATATTAGATACATTGTCCAAATATAATCACAAAAAACCAAAAAAAAAAGAAAAAGGAACAGGATAAAGAATGAGAACAATATAACCACACAAAAAAACCCAAAAAAGAGAAGAAGAAGAAGAAGAAATTAAAGAATGAGAGCAAACCGGAGAACATTGATTTTGGTTCCATCCCTGATAACCTATTTTCTTTCTCACTCATTAGTAATTACATTCAGAACAAATAATATTAAAAATCTAAAAGAGCACATTTTTCATTTTTCATGGCAGGTGAAAACGGAGCAGATGAAAACACAGAGATGACAGAACACTATAAAGAGAAGGGAAGAAAGAGAAAATTAAAAATTATATTAAAAAAGAACATGTTTTGCAGTCCGTCCTAGTAGACTGCAAAACAATTACAATTTGTTTGGATTGGTGCATTTGGAGGGGGTGCGGATGATGTTGAGGGAAGATTTGTCCCTCTCTCATTTAGATTTTTTTTTATTAATGGAAGGGAAGGGAGATGGAGGGTGATGAAATTCACTTTATTTCTTTATTTTTTTTTTATCTTTTTAATGATTTATTTGGGCCAACGACTTAATAGTTTAGTGATAATTTTTTTTTTGTTGAAAGTAAAAAATTTTAAATTTGAATTGGATGATATGTAGGTGAAGTGGAATAAAAGATGAGAAAATGTTATTTTCAGTTGTGTAACCAATATTAAAAAAAATTGATTTATTTGGATAAAAATTAGTACAAAAAAAATAAGAGAGGGGAAGGGAAGGGAGTACAAGTGAGAAAGGAAAATAGTCAATATTAACCTTATTTGAAATAGATGAAAGTAAAGAAGAGGAAAGAAAAATATTTTTATTTAAGTAAATAATTTTAAAAAATAAAATAAAATATTTAAAATTTACTAATTAAAATAATAATTGAAATAAAATATTTTTATATATTTATTTTTAAAATTTTTTTAAAACATTAAATATTAAAATCAAATCTTTCACAATTTCTCAATCTTAGAGAGATAGAAAATAGAAAAGTTGAAGGGATTTTATCATTCCTCCATCTCTCTTCCTTTTTATTAATAAAGAAAACTAAACAGAGCAAGAGAGACTTCTACCTTGCACTCTTTTCCCCTCCTTCAAATGAACTAACCCAACAACGGTTAAATAAAGAAATTGTTTGTGATTTGATTTATACCTTTTATTTTTTTTATTTTTAAAAAATAAATATATAAAACTATTTTATTTTAATTATTTTTTAATTAATAAATTCTAAAAATTTTATTCTATTTTTGATTTATTCTTTAACTTCTATTCTCCTCTCCTCCCCTCCTCCCCCTTTCCGTTATTTTACTAATTTTGTAACTAAATATATGCCTAACCATAGATGAAAGGATGAGCTCAAATATTAAAGATTTACCTTCTTAATAGAAATAATAAAGAGTAGGGATGAACTCCACCCAAACGGTTCGATGGCCGCGCACCTCATTGAGGTCGGTGGGTTGTTCACAAGATTTAGGGATCGAATTTTTAGTTGCTAACATCTAACAATACTAACCTACTAACCATTATCTTTATCAAATAAAAAAAAAAAAAAGTAGGTATGATTTTTCTACTAATTAAATTATAATATTTAAAAATAAGTTAAAACCTTAATTTATCCCTAAACTATTATATGGACCTCCGATTTGATCCTTGAACTAAAAAAATCTCTAATATGATCCTCGAACTATTGTACGGACCCTTGATTTAGTCCATACTGTTTACTAATTTAACCCAAAGTTGATCCTTCTATACAAAAAATAGTTAACGTGTTTGTTACTTAATGATAAAAAACAGTTGACGTGTTTGTTACTTAATGGTAAAAAATAGTTGACGTGTTTGTTACGTAACAGTAAAAAATAGAAACTTAACAGCTACGTGTTACGTTAATAATGAGATACGTCAACTATTTTTTTATGTGAAAAGACCAATTTAGTATAAATTGATAAATAATAAAGATCAAATTAAAGATTCATACAATAGTTCAAAATCAAAATAAAAATTTTTTTAATTTAAGAATCAAATTAAAAACCTATACGAATAGTTCATGACCAACTTAAAGATTTTACGTTAAAAATATTATAATTTAATTAATCAAAACATTCTTTTACCCGCTCTCTGCTCTTTATCTCTCCACTCACCTTTTCCAAGTAAAATATTTTATAAGTTAAATGTACTTCGTACAAGTGTACTGTATTTTATTTTATTTGTAAACAAATATTATTATCAGAGATTTGGTTGAGGGATTGATAACCCACGAGCTAAATCGTTCGTGTCTAACACGCTCAGTGCTTTTGGTTGCGGTTTCTGTACTCTCTGCTTGTAGAAAAGTCGTGGGCGAGTGAGACAAATTTTTGTTACTGGAAAAATGTTACAATGCGGGCATGTATTTATTAGTTCCTATCATGTCCTTCGATCACAACCGTTGATCTGGTTACATATTAAGCAAGTGGTTTGATTATGGATCAAAGCCTGATTAGGTTTTGTGGGCCCGTAATGTGGGCCTTCAGTGTCTCTGTCGAGAAAGGCTACGGAGTCCTTATCATGAAACAAGAAAAGGCAATTCTATGGATCGGGCCTTATTCAAGCCTTTTTTCGGCCGAAAGGCCTTATAAAAGCCCACA
>BPVZ01000054.1:65177-83006 GCA_020521535.1 Rubroshorea leprosula | reverse complement strand
TGAAGTAGTGGTTGAAACTGCAACTGGTTTCCTTCTAGGCAACATAATGTTGCCTCTTACTTTCTTCTTTTCTTTTCTTCCTCTTCTTCTTTTTTCTTTTTTTTTTTTTTTAATAATCCCGAAGAAAATGATTATTTGTTTCTATTTTGCGAACTTTCAGAACCCCTTAATTTTGGGGGAACAACATGATAGATAGTTACAAGGATGCCTGAACTAAACGTGTAACCACAGGTAACTCTTGGATGTTTTGGATTAAAGTGGTATTAGTAAAATAATAATGACATTATTATAGAATATAGATTATAAAAAAGATTTAGAGATCTTTGCCGCCGTATCTAGATAATCCTTTCTCTGGTTTTTACCGCTCTATTTGTGCCATGTTCCTTGGCTCATTTATCATGCGATGCATGTCATTGATGTCACCCATTTGGCCTGGTTTCTAAATTCCAAAAGCTAGAGAGTTGGGTCCATAATGTTTTTTAAATGAAACTTGGGCTTAGTTTTATCTTCTGAAGAAGCGTTGGTTTGAAATATTACCAGTATAATTTAACAGAAATATGAAAATCAAGATATCTGTTCATAACATTCATTATATTCATTTGTGAGTGGTTTTTATCCTTAAAACATACTTAAGTTGTGTTTGATAATTTGAATTTGAATTTGATGAATGTAATTAAAATACATATATTTAAAATATATGTATTTAAAATATATGTTTTTTTAAATATATTGTTTGGATTGAATTAAAAAAAATAAATTTTAAATACATGTATTTTTAAATATATTGTTTAGATATTTTAAAATATTATATATTTAAAAGTAAAATTTTTTATTAAATTAAATCTTTTCTTAATTATTATTTAAATTTAATAAAATAAAAATTAACAATTTTAGTTTTTCAAAACATTATTTAAATTACTTCGAGATAAACAAATTGGATTAAAAAAAAATCACCTCCGCTAATCTGCAATGCAAAGACTGAGATTCGCTTAACCACAATAAATTAATTAATAAACAAAACAAATCCACGCAAAATCAATTAAACGGTTGCCTTCGCTGAATCACAATAAGAAAAACATATATTCATCCTACAAAATCAGTATCGATTACTTCCCGATGAAGTCTGATTCAATCCGCCGGAGCAGCCACGAAAACCAACAGAGGATATTGAAAAGACGGAGAAATACCTGAAAAACTTGAATCGTCGATCTCACTCTCTATGACACCGGAGAGTTGCAGATCTGATTAACGAATGAACCAAAATAATGGACGAGGTGTAAGGATAGGTCTGAGGTTATGAATCTCGGACGTACTGCTACGTTTTTTTAATAACAGAAGTGAAGGTTAAATTTAGTATTTCTTGGTCAAACAGCTGTATGATAATTACAGTAAATATGTTCGCACCTAATTTTTCATTCTTGAGATCATTACCTAAAGGGACACGTCAGACTTTGATTGTCTTGTTAAACAAATCACGTGAACGGTGAACACCTCATTAAAATTTATAAATACCCCTAGAAGCCACTTTAGAAAGGCAATTAAAACCGACCTAAAGTTTATTTTTTCATTATTCTAAAGGTAGATATGATTATTGCTGATTTAAGTATTAGAGTATCTATTTAGAGGATTCACCTCGAGACTTTGTAAGTTTATCTCAAGTGAAGACACAAACTAAAAAAGAACTTATGGTTTGTTGCAATTACATAAGGAGATCTTTATCTCTTTCTTGTTCCAGCGGAATTGATAAGAAATGATGGAAGTTTCTGGAGAAAATCAAAACAATTCACCGTCGATGATAAGAGAGAGTGCAGAGGAAATTCATTTCCAAATTGAAATTCATGAATTTGAGGGTGAAATTGAAATACATAGGTTTTACTCTTTTGAATTTCGTTGCTTAAATACATGTATTTCACTTAAATTAAATTGCCTTTTATTTAAATAAAAATAAAATTTTAACATTTCAAATTTAAATATACTGTTTCAAATTTATGTTACCAAACAGACCATTAATAAATGGTTGTGATGGATGTTTTGACTTTTCATATTCTCATTTTAGGATATATTATGCCTCATTAAAATATATATAATATTACATGAGTTAAAAAAAAAAGAAGAAGTTAATTACGAAATAACACATTATAATGCATATAGGTATTGCACTTCAAATAATATATACCTAGTATTAGTATATATTTTCCGTGTAGAATTGATAGTATTGTTTTTTATACCATTCATTCATGAAAGGAAACGAAGGTATTTTTTCTAATAAAAATATGACAATTATTATGGTTCAAACGAGAGAACCTATACTTGTACTTGGGTCTTTAATCTAGTAACTTCAGACCATCCATAAAATACATTTTATTTTTTTATAACAGTTGGAATTTGACTCTTTATAAATTTGGTAAAAAAAAAACACAAACGCGAGAGAGAACCTGATGTTGACCCCCTATAAAGGGAATCGATGCTCCCAAATGCCAATTGTCCATGGTCATATGAAATGGAAAAAATGTTTCTTTAAGAACAAAAAAAAAAGAAAAAGTTAATGATTTAAATAATTTAATAATTATCTTATTTTGTTAGAAATAAAAGATCTTAAGTTTGAGTCACATAATATTCGAATTGGATAAAATAAGAACGAAAGATAATTACCTTTCATTGTCAAAAAACAAAAAGCAATAAAAAAAAAAAAGAAAGGAGAAAAACATGTTCGGTTAAAAAGACAGGTGGACATGAGGGCTGGTAGGGTCAAAGTTTTCTTCTTCTTCTTCTTGTTTTTGTTTTCTAACAAATTTGTCTCTTTATTTATTTTTTATTTTTACAAGTATATCATTTTTCATTGTTTAAGTCACTCTAGTTATATATGTTATATAATTTGAATATAATATCTCTTATATTTATTCATTTATGGAGAGAAAATTATCAATAAATTATTAGCCGATCGTTTGTTAACAATATTGATGCATAAAAGATGGACTATCAAACAAACACAAAGTTAAAAAATTCAAATATATGAATATTTCAAAATTTGTCATCTTGTATCATTGAATTAAAACCTTATCTTTTGAAATGCTGTGGTTATAGTTACATAATTTTAATTGATATTTTATTAATTTGATTATTAAAAATAATTATTAATTAATAAAATAATTTATATTTATTATTTAATAAATTAAAATTAATTTACATATAGATGTTTTTGGATATTAAATTAGTTGTTTTAAAAAATTATAAATTAATAAAATATTAATGAAATTGTATAAGCTTAACAAAAATATATGTGACAATTGTCACAACCATTTTGAAGTATGCTAGAAAAAGGTTTTTTCAATGGCCATGTTTGGTTGTGCATATAAACAAACTTATTTATAAGTAAATTATTCATTCATTAATTTAAAATTTTGTTAAAAAAATTTAAAACTAACTTCAAACTTTCAAAGTAATTTATAAATAAATTTGAAAAATGGTAGTGGCCTTATGGTGGGTGTATGGGATAGCTACAAGGAAGATCTTAGGTCCAGAAATGTAAACTGCCCCAAGCACTCCTAAAAGCTAAAATACTAGCACAAGCTGTCAGGGATGAAGAAACTAAAGTCAGTTTCAAGAGATAAAAATATGGGTGAATTATTTTTCAATTTAAACTGTTTTACATTATAAAATAAAAAAATTTTATTGGGAAGAGTCTTTAATATTAAGGGTCCTTCTATCAAACAAATTATCAATATTTTATAGTTTAAAATAAATAAAATTGTAGAATATTTTTTTTATAAAAAAATAAAATAATGTTTATTTGTTTTACCTTATAAATATTAAAAAAATATTATTTTAAAACTATATCATTTTAATAAAAATTTATTAAAAAAACTAAAATATCATATTTGTAAAACATAAATTATGATGTTTTTTGTATTATTTTATAATATTTTATTAAAATGACATAATTTTGAAATAATTTTCTTTCTAATTTTGAAATAATTTTTCTTTTAATTTTTTTGAGTAAGGTGGACAAGCATTAACTTCAACTATATATTATAAACATTTGAAATCAATTATCAATTATTAGGTTTTGCTTAATAGTTAAATTAAATAGTATCTATATTTTCTTTTGCTATAAAGACTTAATTTTTTTAAATACTCTTTTCTGGTATTTTATATTCTTTAAAATACTTAAAAAGAAGAGTAAAAATCAATACGCCATTGTATATAAAAAGTTAGAATTATTTTTGAGTTCACAAACAATTAAAAATATTTTACTTAATTAAAATATTTAAGTCTTTTTTCACAAACAATTATAATATTTTAATTATCAAAGTGTTTTAATTTTTCCCATTCTTATACTAAAATACCAGACTTATGATCCTTATAGTAGAAAAAGGTATACGGTCAACAACTTGTTGGTTCGAATGGAAGGTAGTTGTTTTTTTTAAATAAATTTTTGAGTTCAAGTTTTATAAATGGAGAAACATGTGCGACTGAGAGAGTTTCTTTATAATGAGATTTGACGTGATTCAATTTTGAATTAATCAAAAGATTACTGAATACCAAAAGTTTAATAAATAAAAAAAAAAAAACACGACTTTTGTCCGGATCCAAACATCCACGATCCATGCACCTCTTTCGTAGAAAATCGTAGAAAAATGGAAAACATGCACGGATGCACCTACTTTATTTATTTATGGAAGTTGGAGTAGGTATATTTTTCTATTTCAATCTCCGCAAATTTTGGCAATTAACTTTGGGTCCTCCAAGTTTGTTACTTTTTGCGTTTTTGGACTTTTTCTGTACGGAATCCCGGATCCAGGACAGCTATCGCGTCTTTTTGTGCACGCAATAACGAAACAAGGAGGGTGTCAATTTTTTTTATTAAAAAAAGAAAGTAACAAATTTTATTATTTTTTATCTATTTATTTCTATAATGCCTTTTGATTTTAGGTTGGTATAATTGAGCTAATCCTGTCATATTTTTATTTTTTTTACAAGTATGTTTATGACTTGAAAAAATTTATTATTAGGTCATTTAGCTCATTTAGGTCATTAATTTTATTTGAGTAATATTAATTTAAATAATTGCCAATTTTCAACTTGATTCTATAATTTTATTACCAAATACGTAATACTTCTTTGATAAAAAAAATGCAATATTTCTTTATTTGTATATTTCATAAATAAATGTGAAACTCACATATCAATTGATATGGTATTTACTAATTAAAAAGTTTGACTTAATGTCAAGGTTAACTATTAAAATTTATGCAAGGTATTAACAAATACAAAAACTATACAACAAAGTAAAATTTATGAATGTACTTAATTTTTTTTAAAAAAAATCTGTTGCAAAAGTTAAAATTAAGTTAAATACAATTTTTTAAAAAATACTTCCAACTTTTTTGGAGTTTTTATAGTTTTTAAGAAATTAAAAATTAACTTTAAAAAACAATAGCTTGTGGTTAAGAGATTTTGACAGTTAACATCTTGCCAAAAGAAAAAAAATGATGTCAAACATTTTAAATATGATAATTATTAAGTATTAGTAATTAATTTTGTACAATTCTTTTATATAAATTTTGATAGAAACAATTTTAAAAAAATTTTACTCAAAACAATACTTGTATTAAAGTTACAATTATTATAAGTATTTCAATTAGTCTAGAGAGATATGAATTCCATTTCTTCTTCTTCTTTTTTTTTTTAACAAACTACAATTTTTAAGAAATGGAGAAATGAATAGAGACAAGAGTCCTCAAAACTTAATCAAATGGGTGACAAAAAGTACTGCTTGCACTCACCACATAAATTAGGTTCATGAATTCCATTTCTTTTTTTTTAACGAGTTGTCAATGAACGAACTTTCATAAGAGAGGGGAGAATGCATCTTAAGTTGGTTGGGTGCCAATTGACTCGAAGTCCAGGCGCCATGAATTCCATTTCTTAACAGCATTAATTGTAAATTTTATGATTTTTGCACTTTGACAAAATGTACGAGTAATCAAAGACAAATAAATGAAGGACTTCACTATAAGAAAAATAAATAAAGGATTTTAATTACAAAAAATAAAACGTTCCTTCTTTAAAATATTTGTGCATATTCGAGGGGCTTAAAAATATTTCAGGAACGGTGAAAAGCAGAAGGGCATTATCGTCATATAAAGCTAAAGAGTTTCTGGAGCACCAAACACGGCGTCCGGAGTCCGCAGTGAAAAATCGCAAAGCCTCGTAGCACTCACCGTTTCCTTCTCTTTCTCCCCGTTTCAAATCCCGGTTCTTTCGCCGCAAGAACTCTGTTCGGCGCGTGCTTCCCACGCTCTCTAACGTTTCCCAAACACCACTCGCCGTCGTCGACCTTCCACCCTACCCACCGCCGTTGTCGTCTTCTTCCTCCTCGTCTTTTGGTTATTCCGTCCAGTATACATCTCTCTACTTCTGTCTCTATATCTCTCTTTCTTTCGGACTATTGATAGGGTTTTAGGTTGATTTCAGTAATTGTTAGTAAAAGCACTCGGTTTTAATTCTTGTTCTTAGTAGTTAATTGCTTCACTCATGTAATTTCTCTATGAACGCGACAATGATTGAGAAAAACAAGAAGCAGAAGTGCACAATCAGCGAGGAGGACGTTTCCAACCTCTTACAAAGGTTCTTACTTTTTCATCTTTTCTTCTTCCTTCGTATTTTCCATAAAAAGTTTTCTGTTTTTGGATTAGTGTTGTTATTGTTTTATTATTATTATTATTATTATTGTTTTGGTTTGGTTTTGATTGCGTATCGTTGTTGCGCAGGTATACAGCAACAACCCTGCTGGCATTGTTGCAAGAAGTGGCACAATCCGTTGACGTGAAGTTGAATTGGGAAGAGCTGGTGAAGAAGACTTCCACAGGGATTTCTAATGCTAGAGAGTACCAAATGTTATGGAGGCATTTAGCCTATCGCGAAGGATTGCCTGAGATTTTGGAAGATGGGGCTGAGCCTTTGGTCAGTTTTTTTCATTCATACTTGGTTTCTAACTTTGGATTTATGCTTGTCTTGGTTGAAAGATTTAAATGTGACCTGTGCTAATTAATGTAATGTGTTATGCACATGCCTAAGAGAAAAAGGGAACTTTGAACAAAATATGTAATGGCTAAGGACTAGTAAGGTTTTTGCAAAATGCATAACGGGTGTTGATGTTGAAATAGCATATATTCTTTGCTTGATATGCTGGGGTTTGGTATGACTTCTTTGTTAACAGTTTAACAAAGTGATTCTTTCAAAATGCCTACTCAATAACAAACTTTAGTATACCCAAAAAATTTGCAGTCCTTTTTGCTGTGGGAAACTGTTGTGTTGATTATATTGTTGTTTTTAATATTTATACTGGGAAAGCTAGAATATCCATAGATTGATAGATGTTGCCAAACATAAATAAATATATATATATATATTGTGCATTGGAGATTAAAAAAAAAATTTCAGTTTTATTTTATCTTTCAACTTGGTTTTGTTATGCAGTTAATGACCATAGATAAAAAATAATTAACTTTTTCAAATGCAGGATGATGATAGTGACTTAGAATGTGAATTGGAACCTTCTCCTTCTGTAAGTAACGAAGCTTCAGCAGAGGCTGCAGCATGTGTGAAAGTAAGTAGCAGACATTAAATTCTTAAAGATTGATTCCTCTTATAATTTCTACTCTGAAATTTTGGTTAATGATATATCTATTGCATAGTAGGTTGGCTTATGATATAACCCATTTTTTGTCTCATAACTTGTAAGTTCATTTGCATTTATTTTTAACATCAATTCAACATTAACAAAATACAATAATTCTAACCAGCTCATTGCCTTTGTCACACCATATAAATTGTTCCTGGTTTCATTTGTGTTTGGTTCAGTTCTTGTTGTCGATATGCTTACTGCTTGGTGTTGACTATACACTATACACTAGGCACTGGAATAACCTGGAAATAGAATCAAATTGTTCATCAATTTTGTTGTCCTGGTTCACAAATTTTTTTTTTCTTTTCCTGGTTCATTATTTTTCTTTTGTCTATTAAGCTGATGCTTCTTCTGTGTAGGTACTGATTGCTTCTGGATTACCGAGCAACTCAAGTCTTCCAAACAGCTCAATGGTAGAGGCCCCATTGACTATAAATATACCTAATGGCCAGACGTGTAGAGCTTCCTCAGAAAGTTCACGGCCTGCTTGCTCTATGCAAGGGAAGAACATTACTGTTCCGGTTTCTGTTCAAAAAAATATTACATTAAATGACTCATTGGATGTAAATGGGGCTGGATGTGGGAGCAATCCTCGGAAGAGAAGAAAGAAATGGTCAGAAGCAGAGGATCAGGAACTTATTGCTGCTGTGAACAAATATGGTCCTGGAAATTGGGCAAACATCTTACGAGAAGGAGACTTCAAAGGAGATAGAACTTCTTCACAGCTATCCCAGGTTTTTGTTCTCACCTGAATTGATTTACTTTACATCGCTGTAGCTCAAATTCTCCTCTCTTCTACAATCCTGCTATAACTGTTTATGCATTAGATAGATATCATTTTCTTTGCAAAAGGTTTCTTATGTAAACTGAAAATTAATGGCAGATGATACAATGCTTAGTAATGAGAAGCCTGCTAGCCACTCTCCTTTTTATCTTAGTAATCAGATCATAGTTTCATAGGTTTAGTTTAAATGCCCAAACCATCTTTTATTGGATCCTATGTCACTCCTTTTAGATGCCTTATTCTCACTTTTTAAACATATTTCATTCCTGTTTGATTTTTAAAGCACAGATGATGTTGTTGTTATAGTTTCTTGTTGTTGATTTCTTGTGACCTGAAATTACTTTTCCCATTTGGTAGATGTAACACTGATCTTTTGTTGCCAATCACTGTAAGTGGTGCATATTGTGGGAGATTTAACTGCTTCCATCACTCCATTTAATTGTCTTCTGTAGTTTTTGATCCCTCTATTGCCTCAACCTTCTTTCTTTGTGATTTATGCTTAGCTAGTTTCATTTCCTTGAGAGTGAAAATATTTGTGATCCAGTTTTTTGCTTCCCCTGAAAATTTTTCCTTCTTTTCTCCCTTACTTTACATGAGTCTTTCATAGATGCTTTAAGCACTACACTATCTTGCATAACCTAAAGGAAAAATATGCTTTTGCTTCTTCTCCCTCTTTTTCCCTTTTCTATTTTTTTAGTCACTGAAAAATACATTTTGTAAGAGCAATCCATTGTCATCTAGTCCAGTCAGGATGCCTGGGTATTCCCAAGTTTTCCCAGGTCCGAATCCCAGCAATGGAATTCTTTTAACTGTCTAAATTTTCTTAATCGTCATGGCTGTTAAGTAGGCATGCTAATCAAGCTGTTAAATAATTTTTCTTGGTGTGTGTGTTTTTTAGTGCTACTAATTCAGAAAAGTTTATTCCAATTTTGCAGAGGTATAAGAACCTTATTAAGAGAGGAAATCCCAATTTGGAGGAAAAACCAACCATCCCACAGCTTACTGAGGCTCAGCTGGCAACTCGTAGTGCATTGTGCATGGCCCTTGATAGGCCAAAACAAAACTTAACAACTGCTTGTACAAGTAGCCCTGGTAATTCTTCACCACCTCATGCTATTTTTAGCCTATTATAATGCCTAATCTCGTATGCATGCAAGCTAAGCTTAAAAGGTGATATAATGATGGAATACCTGTTAAGCTGCCTATTGTCTTTTTCTCTTATTAACGAGATGATATAATTAAATTTGACAGCTTGGAAGACCAAGCCCAGTACCTCTGTGCTTCCTACTGCTACTGCTGAAACTTCAGATCAAGCCCAAAACCAGTCTAAACAAGGCTCCATTGCGACAACATCATCTCCAGTCCAATCATTGGGTTCTATTATGAAATCTCAAATAACCTTGAAAAAACAATCAGCAAAATCTTTTACAACTTCAGGTTCTATTCTAGATGGGGCTCATATTGGTAACGCTCGGACTGCTGCATCACCGTTTAAGGCTGCCAGAGTGAACAATACTATACATGTCATGTCCTCCAGTGGTTCACCAATCAAGCCCCACATGCCTGGTAGTGCCTCCTCTCAACATGAGGTTCATTCTAATGCAGCTTCTGGTCGTACTGGCCTGTCAGCTGAACCAGTCTCCACCTCTCCCCAAGACGCATTTGGCCTGCACAGTGGTTCAGTAAGATCTTTACCAACTGTGGTTAAGAACAATCCATCTGCTTCTGCTTGTGCTTCATTATTAAATAGGCCATCTCAGCAGTGTAATGCTGTTGCCTCTAGTCAAGCTGCTGAGTGCCAGTCAAAGCAAGACGTTGAGGCTCCCAAAGAGATCAAAGGGCCTAACTCCATCTTAGCAGAGAAAGTGCAACAAAATGGAAAGTGCACATTAACAAATGAACCTTGTGAAGGAGTAAAAGGACATAAAGCAAACCCAGAACCAGAGATCAAAAATCAAATGGATACTGCCGAGCATCCTAATGAGAAGTCAAAGGCTGATAACAACCAAGTGGATGTCACTGGTTGTCCTAATGAGAAGATGCCGGCTGGTAATGACAAAGTGGATGTCGCTGGTTGTGCGGCAGTCAAAGAAGGCAACACAAAATCTGCACCAGAAGTGAGTTGTGAAAATTCAAGCGGGGTTGAGAAACAAGCTGAAAGCAGCAATAAACTAGAGGCTTCAAGCAAATCGGAAGCCACTACAGCTTTGTAGCGGCAGAGGGAGAGCCTGTCGTTCAAAGTAAGAATTACTGGTTACTGTTTTAGGTATTTGTGTTGTAAATCAACTTGGAGGTGTGGAAAGAAAATGACAGTATTTGTTATTCTTTGTTTGCTTGAGAAGAAGATATTTTGGCAATGTCATTTAATCCAAAATTTATTAACATTTGAAACAAGGAAAACGAATTCCATATGGTGTGCTCTATATCTTAAAAATCAGTCCTCAAACTAAAACATTTCGATTAGTTTTGGTCTAAATTAACAAACAGATAGGGTCCTAAAATGAGAGAATCACTCGTCTAAGCGGCATGAGGTATCAAAACAACCGACAAACGCTTGGTAGTGTCTATTCTGGGGGTTCTAGTGATGCTGCTATATAACTGTATTGTCTGTGCGGTACTGATGCTGGATTGATGCAAGAGAACATGGATGTGGCCTTTGAGGGCCTCTTGCCCTTTAACTTCACACCAAACAAGAAAGACCTGAGAGGAATTCTAGCCCGAGCTGTTTTTGTTGACCTTTCGTTTGCTGATAATGCAATCCCGTAGTCCTCACCCAGTTTATCTATTGCCTTCTCTACTTCCGACCTTCATCTGTCTTACTCGTTCAAAACCTGCTTTCAGTTCATCACAAACCTTGTTGTTTTCCTGTTTCATGTTGAGAATCTCACCCTGAAATTTTGCAGCCTGATACTGGCTGAACTCGGCATCTTCTGCTCTGGAACCTGCATTGTTGAGTCTTGAGATTTCTTCTTGGATGTTGCACATGGATGAATATCTTTTTTTCACTTAATCTTTCAATACTGCATTATTTTGGAGCCATAATGTTAATTCAGTCTGTACTTCTCTCAGGTGCATGAATATTGGCCTGGCATCTGAGGCTTGAGATTTGAAATTAGTGATCTTGTATTTACCCAGGTTTAATAATTCTGCCTTCAAGTCCTGCACTGATGCTTGGTACTTTTGTATCTGATGAAAGCAGGTGCTAAATCTTAACCAGAACTCTAGATTTTCCCCCAGCAGCCCATCAATGTCTGAACGGATTTTTTTCTTCTGCAGCTGAAACAGGGCGACTTTGCGCAGGTTTTATCTTCATCATTGTTTCATCCTCCTTTTCTGACTTAGGAATTCTTTTTCTTCCTCCTTTGTGAAGGAGCTTCCCCGAGCAGTTAATGCATTAAGGATTTGTTCATGATGTGAGGTTGGGGATGAGAGAGTAGAATTTGCAAAGCTGACTCCGTGGCTCATACTTGCAAAGCTTCCTTCCTGCCTCGTCACTCTACTTTCTTGATCTTCATCTTGAATTTTATGAGGGCAGCTCGTTTGTTGCCTCAAATATAAAATCTCTCCATCTCTAGAAGCAACAGCATGCTTCAACTCCCTTATCAGCAATGCAAATTCAAAGAACTCATCTCGATTTTTCTGCTCCACTTCATTGATCTTCTTTCTAACATCTTTGTAAGCCCTAAGGACAGAACTGTATTCCTCTAGAAAAATCTTTTCTCTATCATCCAACCCGTTTAAGATCAGCTGCCTCCAGTTTGGTTGGTTTCCTTCTTCGTCTGTTCCCTATTCTTCTGCATCAGAGAAATCTTTCTTCTCAATTTTTTCCTCTTGTATTGGTTCCTGAGGCTTTTGAGAATCCAGGTTTTCTGCACCAGCTGAAACATCTGTTTTCTTCTTTCCATTCCGGGCTTCTTTGTCTTTCAACTCATCTTCCATGGTCTTTAATCCCCTCGTCCCCTTTGGCATCCGATGCAGATTCGCCTTCCTGAAACATTACTGTAGTCTCGTCATCCTCATCCATTTTAACATTTTGTAATTTCACAGATAAATGATCAAGGTTACAACTTGCCTTGGTAAATTGAGATTTGAGGTTGTTATTTTGTTGTATCACAGTTTTGACAAGATCTTTGACTCCAGATAATTCCTCTTCCAACTCCTTCATCCTGGCACGCATGATGTCTGAGCCTTCAATCAGAGCTTCCTTGTCTTCTTCCAGGCTGCGAACTTGTGCCTCAAGCTCATTTGTCTCTGATCTTAATCTCTTTACCATACCATTTTGAGAGAATACTTCAGTTTCCAGGTTAACAACCCTTTGTACAAGGTCATCGATTTTGTCTGCCAGTTGTGACATGGTCAGGCAGGAGTTCGAGTTTACTTCAAGCTGTTCTTTAATCCTTTTTCGAAATAGCTCTAGATCATGCTTCTCTTGCTTCCCATTTTCAGTTTGTGATTCTGAACTGTTGGAGTTGTGGTGTCAAAGCTGCAACAGTGGCAGCAAATGAAGAAGGGAGAGCTGCACCAACAGCACGGTAGCAGCAAAGTGCAGCAAGCTAAGCTGCAAATGTTGATGAAATGAGGCTGTAATGAAATGCAAATGAAAGGCTGCAAAGTAGCAGCAAGTATAGCAACATGGAGCTGCACAAATGGCAGCAATTAAATGTTTGGTAGATTTTCTTGTATTAGGTAAAAATTAGGTGAGATGTCTCTCTCTTTTTCCTCCAAGTCCTCTATCAATCCCCCTTCTTAAAACCAAAAAGTCTAACATGAACTTACACTCACAGACTCATCCTCCTCCTGCTGTTCTGCTTTGGCAAGGAACTTTGTTCTGATGGCCTGAAACTTCTTCAGTGCTTCAGTGACCCTTTTGTATTCTATGCTTACCTCTTTTGCTGATTGCTGCCGCTCTTCTTGCAACTTAACTAAGGTTTCCTGGCATGATTTAACAGCTCTTGTCGCCATCAAGTTTCGAGCTTCATTATCTTGAATAAAAGTGCCAATGCCAAACTCATCTTGTAAACTGGAAACCACCTTCTGTTTTTCAGTTATTTGGTTCTCTATCTTCCAATACTTTTGGCATCCCCGTTCGCATGAGCTCCTGATGAATTCCTTTTCAGTTTGTAACACCAAGATTTCTTTCTGGAGCTTGTCAATTTCCTCGAGCGCCTCATCTTTGTTCAACCCTGAACTTGGAGGTGTAGCAACTCTAGAAGAACTGGGAGCTCTCCTTAATTGGCCCTTTCTTGACAACAGCTTAGGTGAGTTCCTGAACTCTTCCTTCGGAAATGGAACTTTTGGGACACCTGACTTCGGAAGAGGTGGTCTTTCAGGACTGGGGGAAGAGGTATATGCTCGGCTCAAATTTTCATCTTCTTCTTCATCCACGGAAAACTGAACTTGTTCCGGAGAGACAGTAGCAATGGTGCGGTTAGCATTCTGAAGATCTTTAGACAAGTGATCATATCTGTCAGCCAACGCCCGGTGTGCTCGGTATGTTTCTTCCACAAAGCTTATAAGTTCTGGCCTCTTCTTATAATACATTTCAGCCCTCTTTGCAAAGGAGTCTCCATCATCCTCAATGATTTTGAGCATGTGAGCAACCTTGTCCTGCATATCTGTCATTTTACATATACCCATGTTACCAATTATTCCTAGCATAAAAAATGAAATGCTTCTGTTTCCAGTTTGGAATGGCAAGCAATGGTCTCAAACATGCATAGCATAGTTTTCTGAAGCAGATGTAATTGGTAAACATGTTATTGTCCTTGACTCCAATCCCATATCAATTTCCAAAAATTTTTTTTTTTAAAAATCTCCTAATTTCCCTAGAATTCTTCTAGATTTCCTTCAAATACAAATGGCAAAATGATAAAATTTTATGGACAAACAAATTCTGGGGGAAAAAGAAAAAAAAAAAAACACTAGTTATAGATTGATCAAAATCAACAGATCATTGATGACACCAGATTTAGAACAAAGAGAAATGAATACCGTGAAGGTTCTCTTCGAGCCATTTTGACTGCTTTGTCCTGATATGCCTTGCCCACCACCATGAATATGCTTGTTTTGCCGCTCCATGCAGCATGATTTTCTGTTTTCTATGTCTGTAAACCAGAGGAAGAAGGCATGCATAGCCATTAAACTTATCCCATGATTTAATGATGAAGAAGGAAAGAAAGAAAGGAAGAAAAACATTATTTAAGAGAAACCGAGTTAGGATGAAAATTCAGCAAATGGGGTAGACATGGAGGAGAGGATACTTCGGGTGGTGATTGTGTGTTGAATCATTTGACAGACTCTTTAATATTGGAGGCTTTGGGGATTTTTCCTATTAAAAAAAAAAAGAAAAAGGAAAAAAGGAAGGGCAACTTCTCCTCTAAATTCAGTTATGCTTGTTTTGAATCTTTGTTTGCATTTTATCTATGCAACGATAAAACCATTTCCAAAGTTCATTAAAATGACTTTTAGGGAAACTAAGTGGGTCACCTAAGACATAGCTAACCCTTCTTATCCTTCTATGATTAAAGAAAATCTAAATTTGGTTTGATGCTTAACCTTAATGTCATCTCTCCTTTTCTTTCTCATCTATTATTATTATGAATCAAAAGTAACCTCTGTGTTGGTGTTTTCATGAAATTCACACAGATACTTGGAATTATTCACACAGATACTTGGAATTATTCACACAAATACCTGCAATTTATTCACATATTTACAATAATGATATGATATGCAGAAATCTGCTTCCATATGTACAGCCAGCATATTTACATTAAAGAATTGGAGACACGCGCATTCATCTTCCAATTAATCCCCTAACCATACCAGCCCCTGCAATCTTATATTACACAGCAATCTGATCCATCTGGGAAGCATGAAAAGGGGATACAGCGTTCCCTTATTTTCTCTTCATTTCTCAATAAAAGCAGTGAGAGACCATTGTCAATTCCAATTACGCCTCCACATAAGTTGACCTTTTACTGCTGTTCTTGATGCTCATAGATCATATTAGCTTAGACCCTACACTAGATCTCTGCTTATATCCCTTCCCTATGTTACATTCATCCGTCTGCCATACTTATATACAATATTTGACTAATTAAAACAACAGAATAGGTTCTTCTGGCAAATGAAGCAGATCATTATACAGACTTGTAAACAACCATCAGTAGGCCCAGGGTGTCAGCTGTTCTTGAGAGAAGATAGCCACTGTTCCATGTATTTCTTGAACTCTGCACAGTGAAATAAAAGGCATGCGTTGATAATTTCCTCTCAAATTCCTGACTGAAAATTATTTTTATCATGACAATGCATTCACGCATGCATATTTTAACACTTAGTAATATGTTCTCTACTTTGACCAAAAAGCAAAGGAGATGACACCTGATAACCCAAAAATAAGAATCACAAGCAATCTAAGAATCACCTCAAAACCCAGTAGCTTTCTCAATTCAACAGAGCCATTGTTGTTTCAACCAACAAATTCAATGGCTAAAGTAGCCTAAAGTTATTTATCTCTACATGTGTAAAAGAGCATTTACTCATTTTCTCTTCCCATTGAAAAATAATTGAGAATAAAAAATAGTCCCTACACAACTTTACTGAAAAAGCTCAAGCTCTAGATAAGTTAATGACGTATCAAAGGCTCTAAATCTACATTTCAGATTCAGGGAAGTAACTGACTGCATAAAGTAATAATGTTGCAACACTCAGAAGGCAAATAATTTCATATATTTTTAGATATGAAAAGCATGGATGAGAAATGGCTACATACCAGCAGAATAACCATCTGAGATGTTCACAATGGCACCCAAAATTTTCTGCTGATTCTCTCCCATGCTGCCTTGTCTGTGCTCATAACATGGAACCAGCACAGCAAAACTGTTGTCTGTGTCATCATCACTTTGGAATCCAGGTCCATGAGGCTCCAACCATCCAATGGAATAATCTGAATCATCAGATTCAGACCCTGAAATACATCCACCATCAGATGGCACAAGAACTACATCAAACTCTCTATCAATTTTCCTCTCTTCCCTTCTATGCCACTTGCGCTTGACCCTTCTCGATGAGGAAGAAAAATTAGCCCCCTCAACTGATGAGAACTTCAGATTATCCGATTCCCATGAACCCAAATCAGGAGAAGGACTCAAAGAAGATCCATTAGATAGTCTGGGTTCTTGATGTTTTCCACTCGATAGCCACCACGAGAGATTAGTAAAGGCCACAGCCATAAACAATCCACCAAAATCGGTGACCAAATAAACCCAGAATCTTCAGAATGACAAGTGGCAAGAACAAGTACTGTTATCTAAACCCAACAAAATCCAGCAAATGGGCAATATGTCTTGCACTCTCTGCACATAGCATGGAATTCAAAGATATAAATCAAACCGATCTACGGAAACACAAAGCAAGCTAATTAAAAAAAGGGGAAAAAAAAAAAAAAAGATCATGATGAGCTGAAATCAGCTTCAACCCATCATATAGAGAGACATCCAGAAGCAGCAGAAGCTATGCATTGAATTGAAAATTAAATCTTAAATATTACAAAACAAAAAGAACCAACAGGCAAGATTTCTACAAAGGAACTAAATTTTCCTATATTCCTTCAGACATCCAGGCAACAGAACACACAGTCTGTTAATACCTAATTTCAACAGTACAATGAATTCAAACAACTCCATAATTCCTAGATTAATCGGTCCGGCCCTGTCAAATCTACCTAAACAATCCCGAAATAGAAAAAACAACACAGATGCCATTTGCTGCTAAAAATAGATTTCTCCAAAACCCATCTTCTGTTCCGTCTCCCATCAACTCTATACACATTTCCTTGGTCAAATCAAGCACCCGATTCCCAATTTAACAACATATTAGAAAACCCAAATTTTAAAGACCCAAAATTCGAAACAGCACTTCAATAGATTCCAAGAAACGTTAAAAGGGAAAACGAAAATTCCTTCCTTGTGACTCAATACTCGAATATTGAACGAAGATTCAATGCGACCAAGAATAAAGATGAAAGCTTGAATCAATCAAAGTACCTTAAACGGCTCGAAAAGGGGACCGGAAAACAAAGATTATCAGATAATTCCGACGGAAAAATTCAAAACTCCGACCAAATCCGAAACCGTAATTCGATTTCCTTTAATCTCTTCTCTCTTTACTTCCGAGAAATCAGATTCCGGAAGAGTTAAAGAGAGAGAGAGAGAGAGAGAGAGAGAGAGAGAGAGAGAGAGTTGCAGAAAATTTTACGAATTAAAAAAAAAAAGAAAAAGGAAAAAAGGAAGGGCAACTTCTCCTCTAAATTCAGTTATGCTTGTTTTGAATCTTTGTTTGCATTTTATCTATG
>BPVZ01000054.1:45637-65077 GCA_020521535.1 Rubroshorea leprosula | reverse complement strand
AAAAAAGTACTTTAAACAATCTTAAGGAGGAAGGACACTTTTAGAAAGATTTTTTTATTAATTTTTATTAATTTACTTTGTTAATTTATATTGTGTAATTGAATATAATATGATTATACAATATTATTTTTGAAATCGAAATTTAAAGAAAAAGGCAACGAGTATAACAACATTCTTGAACCCCCAACTTGCTAATATTTTAACTATTGGCCAAAATATCATTGATGGAATCAAATTAATAAGTGTGGATAGGTGGCCATAAAGGTGTAGAATTTGCGGCTGAGGAAGAAAATCCAAATCCACATAAGAAAATGAGAAAAAGGGTAGGGACAACACAAAAGTGACAAGAGCATGTTCGGTGGTATTTGATAGGCTCTCATTTCATTTTCACAAAGATGAAGGGTAGAAAGCCACCAATCTAACATGAAGGTGTGTGTTGTTTTTCTATCATTTCTCCTCTCAATCATTTCATGTAAAATGTCACGACACTCGGACTTGTCAGCCAAACAACACCGCACACATGGCTTCCCATTTTGGGTGACAATAACAAACAACATATATAGTATTTTTTTAACTTATATTTTAATAGTATAAATTAAAAATATATTTTTATTATAAATTTATATTAAAAATAAAAATTAAATTTTGATTTATTAAATATTTAATTAAATTTATATAATATTAAAATTAATATTAATTTTTTATATTTTATTATATATTTAATACATTTTTAACATCTATTCACCCAAATTAAAAAAATCCAACAACATATATGAAATAGTTTCTGGCTTCATAGTGCACGGTCCAGTCATCCCATAGTTGTACCTCTTTTTGCTGTCTTTTATTCTTTTTGTTTTGTTTGATTATCCGGGCCGTGCGGGACTCGTGTACCATGATCAGTGGCATTATATATATTATTATTTTATAAAGTTTTATATTTATTTTTTTTATAATAATTGATTTTTTTTTTTTTTTGATTTTCTTGGAACACATGCGTCATGGGATCATCCATGATCCATAATATCAATTATTCTCGTACTATTTTGGATAAAGATTAAAGTAAATGAGAAAGGATCTTATTTTATTATAAGTTTGTAAATGTATCAAATAATAATTAGTTATATTATGTAGGATATATATTTGTTATATTGTAAATTTTTTCTTTATTTTGAGTTTATGTTTTCTCAATCTAATCAATGGAGATTCCAAACAAAAATTAAATTTTTTTTGTAAACAATAATATTATATAATTCAATATAAATTATTAAATAAAAATTGACTCTCATCTAGTAATTTTTTTTATTTTTTTTTTAAAACTTTTTGACATGAGACAAATTCGAAACCCGCCAAAACGAAGGAGAAATGGACTTTCCAATGGTTAGTGTCAAAGGGAGGAAGAAATGCACTTTCCAATAATTAGTGTCATTGGACCTCTAAAGTTAAATGCTAATAAATTTTTTTTTATAATTTAATATAGTTTGAAATTTTTATAAATCCAAGCTCAATTGCAAGATAAGGAATTCTTCTCCAAATCACTTTTCTTATTTCGAGCATGATGATGGGTTAAAAGTCATAATCTCTTCAAACCATTCGTCTTCAAAACTTTTTGGGTTCTTAGGGAGGTTGTGCCCCTGAGCATGGTACCCAATGTCACTGGTTTTTGAATGTTGTTTCTCCTCCTCTTCTAACCTCCTTTCTCCTCTTCCTCTACTCTCCCTTTCTTTCTGTCTCCAGCCCTCTTTTCTTTCATTTCTCATCTAAATTCTCTCATCTCTGTAAAATCTTTTTCTCCCTATCTTTCCCCTATCTCAATAGTCCTATCTCTTTCTCCAACTTTCCTCTTTATTTCTTTCCTTTCTCTTTGTTTTTTTCTTTCCTCCTTTCTTTTTCCAGCTAGTAGTTTCCAGTTGATTTTGTATATTTGCAGGTTTCTTGTTTAGATCTAGCAAAGGGAACAATGGACAATAAGAAAAAGAAGAAAAAATTGCTACCAAATTTATCTTAGTACATGGTTGTTTTGGTTACGAAATCAATAGAGTCTATACTTATTAATCTCAATGGTAGATTGAGAAGTGTTCCGAATATACTAGAATGTCTCACTAAAGAAGTATGTGAATAGTATCACTACTTTTCTTTAACATTAGAATTCTTTAATATTAGAATATTATTAAAATTGATTTACTCTTTTTTTTTTTTTGCGTTTTAATGTGTGAATTACACAAATAGTTGTAAGTCCTTATAATGAGAGAACATTTTTTACCAATGTAGATGCCATAGTGCCATACAATCAATTCATTTGATAAATAAAATCTTATTTAGTTAAAAAAAATAAAAGTCGTAAGGTCACACTTGGGATCTCTAACTCGATAATTATATATCTGATTATAAGATATATCTTTTAACTTCAAGTAGGAGTTTGAGTCCTCACTTTTTTAAATTGTAATATGTTTAAAAAAAAAATCAATTTTCTGTAATAAACCCAAGCCCATTACTTAACGAAAAGAGCCCAAGCTCATCAATATAAGTGACCCGCGGCCCTGAAATACTGACACTTGTTGAAGACTGAAGTTGATCACTGCTGAAAACCTCATTGCTTTCTCCATTTGACCATCTCCTTCGCCGGCTCTATGGAATCGCTGCTGTCTTCTTCGCCAACGCAGTTTTTCTCCTTACAATCGAGCCTGTTCTCCTCCAACCTAACTAGACCGACGCGCCTACTTACTCATAGCTCCAAGCCAAGGCTCCAGCCATTGTCGTGCACCGTGAGCCACTCATCTCAAACCGAAGCGAAAGCCAAAGAGGCCAAGCTGTGGGGTGGTAGATTCGAAGACAGTGTCACAGATATCGTTGAGAAGTTCACTGAGTCGATATCATTTGACAAGCAGTTGTATAAGCATGATATTATGGGGAGTAAAGCTCATGCTGCTATGCTTGCTCAACAGGTTCGTCCACATTTTCTTGTAAATGTGTTTTTCTGGGTTTTTGGAATGTGGGTTTTTTCTGGATGGTGGGGGAGTGTGGTAGAGAATGAGTACATGGTAGAAAATTTTGGACTTTTTGCTTATTTTGGGAGGATTGATTTGAGAAAGATTCTATCTTTTGTTGTCTTTGATATAGGGATTGATCAGCATTAGTGATAGGGATAGCATTTTGCAAGGTCTAGAAGAAATTGAGAGGTGCATTGAAGGTGGTGAATTTGTGTGGAGGACTGATAGGGAGGATGTTCACATGAACATAGAGGCAACTCTCACTGATATGATTGGTGAACCTGCGAAGAAGCTCCACACTGCCAGGAGTCGAAATGATCAAGTTCTGACTGATTTTCGCCTTTGGTGCCGTGATGCTATTGACAGGATCATTGGGAGCATTAAACATCTTCAGGTTGCATTGGTGAGCTTGGCTTTAGAGAATGAGGGCTTGATAGTTCCTGGTTATACACATCTGCAGAGAGCTCAGCCTCTTCTGCTGCAACATCTTCTATTAGCCTATGTGGAGCAGGTTAGAAATAGTTGTCCAATATCACTATTTTAGCTTGAAGTTCAAAATCCATATAATGTTTGGACTTTGGAGAGATAACGTAAGATGGTTATCTTGTAGCTTGAACGAGATGCTGGCCGTTTGCTAGATTGCAGAGCAAGACTGAATTTCTGCCCTTTAGGTGCATGTGCACTGGCTGGCACTGGCTTACCCATTGATAGGTTTATGACCTCTGATGCCTTGGGATTCACTGCTCCCTTGAGGAACAGGTATGTGCTGAACAAATTATAGAAACAATTCTTTGGATGTTATAGAACGAAACTGATGATCCCACGCATCTATTACTGGTGATTCTCATGCATATACATCTTTTAGTTTGATTTTTGTATCCCATTTGTTGTATCTTGTACGGTCTGTTTCTGGATGTCAAGCCCTCTATAGTAATTGTTCATATTCACTGCTTTAACAGTATTGATGCAGTTTCAGACCGAGATTTTGTCTTGGAGTTTCTTTCTGCAAATTCCATAATAGCAATGCATCTGTCTCGACTTGGTGAAGAATGGGTATTGTGGGCTTCTGAAGAATTTGGATTTATCACACCAAGTGATTCTGTTTCTACTGGAAGCAGTATAATGCCTCAAAAGAAAAATCCAGATCCAATGGAACTTGTCCGAGGAAAATCTGCTAGAGTTATTGGAGATTTAGTTACCCTTCTCACTTTGTGCAAAGGACTTCCTCTTGCCTATAATCGTGATTTACAGGTAAAGGCTTTTCTTTTATGCTTAATCATGTCTTAACCAAATTTATCAATTGTGTAAACTTTTAAGGTTGCTACATCTTGGTTGTTAGTTACAAATTGATATTCAGGGTTGTTTTAGCCCTCATTGCATCTCACCCTCTGCTGGGTTTCCTTATCTTTAAATCTTCTGTATACTTTCAAAGTTAAAAAGTCCTTGTTTCTTCTTGAGACAGGAGGACAAGGAACCTACATTTGATAGTGTCAAGACTATTGTGGGAATGCTTGAAGTTTCAGCAGAGTTTGCCCAAAATATTACCTTTAATGAAGATAGAATAAAGATGGCTTTGCCTGCTGGCTACCTAGATGCCACAACACTCGCTGATTATCTTGTTAAGAAGGCAAGTATTTTAAACCTGTTGACCTCAGTCTTCATCTATTAGAATTAGATTGACTTGAGGAACCTATGAAATGCTTTGCTAGGAATAACAGCATTCAAAATGGTGTATTTATTTCTCGAATTATGAATCCTAATTTATCATTCCTGTGTATGTTCTTTAGTTTTACACCCAACACCGTCTATGTACAGGGTTGTTAGTCATATGTACCAATCAACCAACCTGAAAACTGTTTTTCCTCAATTTGTGACCAATTTTGATTTCTGTTGCTGTTTGACTTTTTTCAGGGAATGCCTTTTAGAACTTCTCATGACATAGTTGGACAGTCAGTTGCGTTATGTGTTTCCAAAAACTGCCAGCTTCAGGACCTGAGTCTAGATGAGTTGAGAAGCCTAAGTCCTGTATTTGAAAATGATGTGTATGAATTTCTCGGGGTAGAAAATGCAGTCAAGAAATTCTGCTCCTATGGTTCCACAGGGTTGGAATGCGTTGATAGCCAACTTGACTACTGGGTTACAAAGCTCAAAATGAACCAAAACTGACTTCCTTCATCAAGTGGTTGTTATAGTCCTGTATCCAATTTTAAGGACTTGAAGCAGCAATATCTCAACATAAGAGTTTGGATGTATAATCTTCATCAAGATGCATGCAAGTGTCCTGAAGAACAACTCGAGCACGAGTACATCATGTGGTTTTCAGTTGAAGAACATCAAATATTGTATTCACTATCAGGGATTTTAGTTAATTGCTGTTATCTCTTTAATTGTTTCGTACTTTCGTGCAATCTTGGTAGTTAATGGAGATGCCCACGTTAAGGGCATTTTGGTTTTTCATAGGTTTTTGTTTTGGGCCAACGGTTTTTCATGGTTTAGACTAGCATTTTTTTTAATCAGTTCATACTAATAGAATGCAAACTCATTGTGAATATTTTGATTTTGGGCTATGTAGTGAAAAACAATCTTTTGCTGTTCCTTTACTTTCTTCTTCTTCTTCTTTTCTTTTTCATTTTTTCTTTTTAAAGAATAAGACAAAGTAGTACAACTTGGGGGAAGGGAGTTGAAAAGGGTTACACAAGTTCAAACTCTTATCAACAAGTGAGGAAATCTTTTACATTTAGATATTTGACCACTAGATCTAAAAATCTTCCTCTGTTCTTTCACTTCAAGCATATCTTATATAACTTAAATTTACCCTTTTTTAGTTAGATGATGCTTTTAGGTGCAGTCGCTGCTCCGTGCTCAATTACTCAGTTTTTGCCGACTGCCGTGCAATGATCCAC
This sequence comes from Rubroshorea leprosula, assembly GCA_020521535.1. Taxonomy (NCBI): domain Eukaryota; kingdom Viridiplantae; phylum Streptophyta; class Magnoliopsida; order Malvales; family Dipterocarpaceae; genus Rubroshorea; species Rubroshorea leprosula. The sequence goes on along the minus strand of BPVZ01000054.1, from coordinate 59,187 downwards.
CGACAGAGGCTTAGACCTCAACCCTTCAAAAAATTTCAAATTATTATTATTATTATTTTATATATAATCATGCAGGATGCCTTAGTGTTGTAATTATGGTTTCTAAGTAGTGCCATCTTAAGATTATATTAATGTTTGTTGAATCAAAAGCCTGGTCAAGCAAAGTAGTAGCTGTTTTCAACCATGAATATGAATCGCCAAGCAAATGGGGGAAAATCCATTCTCATTTCTATCATGGGAAAAACTCGACAAATAATCATATCTTCTCATTTCTAAAAATTCAAGAAATTTTTTTTTAAAAAAAAAAAATTCTGACATGAAAAATGGTCCATGGTGATGAGGTACATTGGAAATATAACAATGTTAGTGTGGGATACGTTACCAGTAAACAACAGTACATGAAACTACCACGTTAACGGCGGCAGTTCTCTTTCTCATCTGATGTTCTTGTTGGCCTAGCGGGACTGCTGTTAGGAGGAACAGTAGCAGCCTCCTTGTTGCTTGATTCATCTTGTTTGCCAGCATTTCGTTCCCTCAACAGATTAACTCCGTTTGATGATCTTGATCTCATGGCTCTAGGAAGCTTCGGAATATCTGGCTCGCTTGCATAGCTATCCGGCCTTTTGGGAGCTTCCATGTCTTCTGGCATTTGGGGCACTGCTGAGTTCTCAGGCTGTGAGGAAGGAGGAACAGGAACTAGCTGTATTACGGATTTCCGCCATTTCTTTCTCTGGTTGGGCTTTGGTGCATTGGCCTTAGCCTGTTGGAAGTTTAAGTTATAGTTGGTGAGCACAAACAGACAACTAATTGCCAAAGTGAGGATTAAGTTCGTTCTGTGACTTCTGTCCATCAAAGAAACTATGCAGAAAGTGTAACTTAAATAAAGGTGATATGATTATAAATTCAATGAAAACAAACCAGTGTGTTGCCAATGTCTGTTAGAGGCTTCCTCCTTGTGCCATTGTCACCATTAGTCTCTGATGCCTTCTCACCCAATGCATTCAGAAGAAGCCTAGCACCTTGGGAAGCAAGGATCTGATTCTTCTCCATTTCATCTGGTTCTGAAACATTACCCCTACTAATTCCCATGTCTGGTTCCTCATCCACCTTGGTTGATGAAGGTTCTCTGTTGGAACACTTAATAGATGAACAGCCACAAGATGCCCCACAGATGCCACCAGCAGCTCGGCATTGACATTTCATTGTCTTACATGACGAGCTTTTAGTGCAAGTACAGCATAATCCAGATGCAGTTTCCACCGTCTGAGGAGTGATGCACTCTTCTGGAGAGTTTTTAGAGCCCCCTTCCATATTACTGGTATCTAATCGATTGCCTCTTGGACCAGAGCCACCTCCATTTCGATTTCTATGATTTCTTTTCCTAACTGGCCTTAGTACAGAATTTAACAATTCATCATCCCCGGAAAATACCCATTCATCATCCTCAGATTCAACATCTGAATGCTCCGAGCCGGATATATCCATGTCCTCCAAAACCATAATGGAGCTACGGTAATCCTGGAATCATTTTTTTTAATTAAGCAAGTAACTAGATCAAAACCCAAAACATTCTATTTCCCAAGAAAGAACACTCTAGTCACTAGTTAGAGTATTTGAATAAGAACTCTTTGCAGTCATTAATGTTCCCACAATGACATGACAGAAACGACAGGGTATAAGGGATGGCATTTACCTGCTTCCGCAAGTCATATCTATGTTTTCTATCGTTCAGGGCTGCATTCTGTTACAGGGATCAATAAAACATATCAAATAAAATTTTCAACTCAAACAGTTGCAAGTAAAAATTAAAGACTGGTTATGAACTCATAAAATTCACACAAACTTCAAAACAAAACTATCAACCATAATTCGAAAGATTTGATTAAAAGCATTTAACGATGTCTGCATCTATGTATGCGGGTAAATATAACTGAATAAGGTTTACTTTTTGCTCCGCCAACTTTAAAGTGTTAATTGTGTTTAACGACTTGGTATGGTCTGAATGATCAAGAAAGGAACATGGCAGTATAATCATCCAGATAAAGCAATGTACTACCTTCAGTTTCAACTCATGAACAAGATCTGCCTTCTGGGTTTCAAGTTGTCTATTGAAACTACTGAGTTTGACAACCTTTTCCTTTAGATCTCTTATTGCTATGTCCTTTTCTCTGCAGTCACACTCTTTATCTCGCAGCGAGCACCTTGAAAAAGAATAAGAGAAATAATATTGAGTCCAACATCTATTGAATAGATGATTGACCTCTTAACTAAGTAATGTCAGTTAATAGAAGTTTTACCTGGAGGTGGATGCTAAATTGAATAGATGATTCATTATATTTTTCGCATCAGCAAGAGACCGAACTTGGTTCCAACGGCCCCGTCCACTAAAAACACGTTCACGCTCTTCTGCTTCAGATAACTGTGATGCCATAGAGACTAGAGTGCTAGAAGAAGTTGCAAGCATGTTTTCAAGTGCAAAAATTCTTGAGTTTCTAGCACCAGGCGACATTGTCTCAGGGCAATCACTGCATTTGGTCATTCAGAGACAGTCAATTACACTATTTGTTTGTGACAACAGTGAGAAGCAAAGTTTATTTAAAGTCGTCAACATAATGACAAAATTTCACCTGAGACTAGTCCGTTTAAGCATCTCAGCTTCTTCCTTCAGTTTGGCAACCTCTTTGGCCATCCTAGCCCTCCTATAAAATTTATAGAAATCATAGAACATTATTTGACAATTGGTAAAGCAAAAGCACAAATTCCACTTGGAATCTTCTATAGTGTAAACAATCTAGGTTTTTTTCTCTTTTTTCTTTTTTTTCTTTTTTTTTTTTCTTTTTAATGAATTGTAAACAAACTTGCATGAAGTGAGTAAAGGTGACTGTCATCAAACCCGCTATCTATTTTCTATGTGGATGTGTGTTTTCACGAACATGTTTTGGATAACAGAAATTAATTTAGCTACACATAATCAATGCTCCATAAACAGTCCCCCAGTTGGGAAAAAAAAAGTAGAACAGTTAAGGCAAATAAAGGAGTATAGAAAATTTAAAATTTGTAACCTCTTTGCTAAAATAATATGTTGAGAAAATCATAGAGAAATTATCACACTTTCATGAATCACCTCCAATGTTGGCAAGTCAAATTGATAAACCCACTTTAACCAACTCATCAAAAGATAAATGATTCAGCAAGCCTAATGACAATCAATAATTAGTAAGAATGAATATTGTGGGCATTTGACTTCATTATTTCACTGAAACGGTTCCCTTCAAACAGCATCTAGGATGCAAAAGCTAAACCCAGTCAGCAAGATATAAGCTCTAATTAACAAAATTATAGTCCAATCGAAACAAAGGAAAAACTATTAATGACTTTGTAATGAGAAAACTCATGACCAGCAGTTGATAACTATTTAAAATAATAAATAAGGAGGACCTACTCTTCCATTTGTCGTTCATATTCAGAGCGAACTTCATGTACCCGAACTGTGAGTTCAAGCTCATGTTCAATTGTCTGCATCAGAGCCTTCAATTGAGAATAATACATGTTAATAAGGAATAGCATTTTTTGAGGGCATCAATAATGAACAGGTAAATAATTTTCTGCCACAAAAATGCTTAAAAAGGGAAAAAAAGTCTCATCTAATAGTCATTTGAAAGCCATACGTTACAGAACATCAGACTCATAAAATCAGACGACAGACTTCTTATTAGAAGGCCAATTTACCTGAACCCCAACACCATTGCCATTTCCAGCACCTACGTATCAAAGAAAAACGTCAGTGATATACAATAACTATATGCAAATGGACAATAAGCTTCAATATCCAAAATAGATACTGACTGAAAGTTTCGCGTGATGAGGCCTTTCTAGATTCAAGAAGCTCCTTAAGTCTTTTTGTAGCCATTGAGGCTTCTTCAGTCTTTCTTTGCAAAACCTGACACAAAAATACAGATAGTCTGAAAAACATTTCTCAAACATAATGAAGATAAAGTATTCCTAAGTAAATGTAAGTTTACCATCTTTTGTCGTTGATTAAGAGCCAGCAGCTTATGCATTTCATACTCATTTCTTCTTCCCTCTTTTCTAAGCTGGCAATTCACAAAACACACACCAAGGAAAGATTCAATAGTCAAAGAAGAGAACCTTGCCGGCTTGAAGAAAAATTTTGTAAAGATAGTTGATAGTTCAATCAGGTCTGAAAGAATTTATCTGAAAACACACATGCTTGTACCAAGTAAGAGGGAATTTCTGCTATTCAAATTCGTAAAACGTTTAAAAAAAAAAAAACCAAAAAAACAAAATTTCTTTATATCCTTTAAAACAACCACATCAAGGAAGTTTAATAATAAAGGGGAACGAAGTTATCATCCCCCATCCAGATGGTATGGCATACCATAAATGACCACATTTCTATCACAGTTATTTGGCCCTAATGCAATTATTGCAATAATACACCCACATGACCATAAAAACTCATATGTTAAACATGCAATTAGGCCAGCAGTTTCTCATACCTGAAGAACCTCTTTTTCTCGTGATGCCTTCCATAATCTAAACTGCTCAGATTCTTGCTTGATCTTATGTTGTAGTTGAACCTAAAGATTCACAGTTGAATTAGAACTATGACAAGACCCAGTTCCTATTTATAGAAATTTCATTTCTTAAAGAAAAAGAAGGGGTTGGAGGCACCTTCTGAGTCTTGATTCTCTGAATCTCATCCTGTAGTCGTTTTGCTGCCTCGTCACTTTTTTGTTTTTGTCTCAAAAGTTGAGCTTGAGCATCTTGTTTCTTCTTCAATTCTGCTACCTGAAAAGCAGAACATGAATCTAATACAACTCAACTGCATTTAAATGCAGCAGCAAAATCTTGTACTACCTGTGTCTCAAGTACAGTCAACTTCTGAAGATACTCTTCCTTTAATTTTTGAGCTGCATCACCAGAAGTAGATGATATATTGGAAATGTTTTGTCTCAGGTTATCAATTTCTTTCTGCCATTTTTCAGAAGGAAGGAAGATGTTAGTATATTTGAATGACCTTCCATCACATATATGTCATGACTAAAAATTAAAGGACTGACCTGTAATGCCCGCTTTTCTAGTTCCAAGTCTTGAACTTTCTTCTCATAGTGTTGTTTAAGAACAGAAGTATCTACATTTGTAAATCTCTTCATTTCCGCCTTGAATGGGTAAAATCAAAAAGGAAAAGCAAATACATATGAGTCAACAAAAAATAGCCAGAACAAACAATATTTGGAGAATAGAAACAAAAATGCTCAAAAAGTAAAGATATTCATTTAACTGGTAGCAAAGGTGATGGGCAAACTTTCACGAGGAATTTTTTTAATGAGGGGTTTCTTCCTTTCCTAATTGTAAACCTCTATTCTGTAGCAGCAAACTGAAAGAAGTTGGAAAAGGCTCGACGAACATTCTCTAAGATAGCCATATATCTCTAGAAATCGTAAAAAAATAGAAACTAGGAGGCATAATTAGATGCATCATTTGACTAATTTAATTATCACATGCCTCCTTCTGTTCAAGTTTTTTGTCTAACTCCTTAAGCTCCCTATCCAATTTCTCTTGTAGGGTAGAATGTTCAAGCTCCTTCTCATTGTCTTCAATCTCTGCAGGTGAAGAAAAAAAATATACTCAAACAATGGATTTGGAAAATATCCTTACCTTTATGATAGTTAATTTCCCAACTTACCTGAGATGTCCATACCTTTGGTGTCACAGTCAGATGACAACTCATTAACACAAGAAAACAATGCATTTTTTGACTGAAAACCCTCATCATCAGAGTCAACACAATCTGAAAATCGGCTACGTTTTGAGCTGTTTAATCTTCTTGTGCATAGCAATTCCCCTTCCAACTCTTGAATTTTTGAGACATAAGTTTTCAGCAAGTCAGTATCCTGCTACAATGAAACAAACCCCTTAATAAAAGTTTAGCTTATTTTAATAATCAGAAATGATAGCTAGAAAAAGAATTAACTCACTCTGACCTGATTTTGGTTAGAATCAATCTCATCCCAAGATTTACCATTTTTAGCTGATTCAATTTTCATTATTAGCTTGTCTCTGTCAACCTGAAATGATAGTCTAAATCAGAATTGAATTGAATCTGACCAGCAACATAAGTACTGTCGGATACAGAAAAAGGGATTTCTGCAAATCATTCTTAAAATATACATAAAGAGAAAAAAACCTGAGTTTCAAGAGCACGTTGTGCCAAGTGTTCACTAGTAACCCTTCGTTCTTGAAGCTCTCGTTGTAGCTCTACATTGCTTGCTTCAAGTAAAGATACCTTGTGTTTGAGAATCTGGAAAGAAACTAAGTTAGCTACACAATTATGTTAAGAGAAAAATGAAAAATATTTTCCATGTATAAATATACCTGAAGTTCGTCAAATGGTGCAGTCCCTTCACCTCGGTAAAATAGAAGTTCAGCCTGCAATTGTTCAATTTGGCTTCGCATTCTTTGAATCTGAGCTCCCATCGGATCACGGTTGATCTAAATCAAGTCAAGCAGATGAAATGGTTAGAAAGAGAATCATCACATATAACAGTAGCTTTCCTCTTTCATGTTATTACTAAACTAAAAACTTACAACTGCCTTGTTCTGAATGTTGCGAGCACGATTAGCATACTTCAAAGTGTTTAATGTCTCTTCAGCATTTGTGTCAGCAGGACTAACACAGGCTAGACCACAATACACAAATGACATATAACTTTCAGTGCAAGAAAAAGAAAAAAAAAAAGGAGTAAAAATAAAAAAACCCTTTTCTTGGTCTAGAGAATGTAATCGCCATACCAATCATCACTGTTTTGCTGTTTCCTCCAAGTGAATCCTGAAATTTGATATTCATCCATCATACAATTGAAATTTCAAAACAAAAAGTGATTTAACTTGAAGCTAAAGACTCAATCATAAAGCTGGGCTTTGAAATCGGTGAAATGAAATGATTCTGCATTCTTAACCTCATTAAACACATTAGAAGCATTCTAAGAGGCATGTTCACCTATCAAAAGGACTGTTAATGTCTATCGAAACCTAATCTGTACAAAACAACCTATTAGAAATTACCATTCAAAAAGGAAAAAGCTAAAAAGGCACTCCCCAAAGGCCAAATAAAAATAAAATAAAATAAGCCACTTCTCTACCTGTAACAAGCGAGTCAACTTGCTATCACGGTATGGAACATGGCCACCTTCTTTCCGCTTCTTCTCATCTCCCAAGGCACTTATTACATTGCCAAGAGCCAGTAAACCCTTATTGATATGAATGCCTAGAGCAAATAAAACAGAAAATTAAAATAAAATAAAAGAGTAAAAGTAACACTAGGCCAATGTTCACAGAATAGTACTTATGGAATATCATAATACCTTCTTTGAGTCGCAGTCCAGCAGCGCCAGTTCTCTTTGCACGTTCAGAGCCGGCAAGGTCCACTAAATGAAGCTTGGCACACAGGATATCCTCACCAATGTCATCATTTGTTACCCCAGCCTGGCAACTGGCTATCCTCTTTTGCTCCATGGTTATTGTAAAGATAGCATGTGAGCGACTGGAAAAGAATCAAATGTGCATTACTAAAATTACTTAACAATTGAATGCAAAATTTTTAAAATAAAGAATCATAAAATAATTATACAAAATGGTTCTTTTTCTCTGTAAGATAAAGCTGACGCTATGATTAAAATAGGGAGAAAAACAATACCAGTCGATATTCTCAAAACAGGGATAGATACATTATCAAGTCTTTTCGTGGACACGAAGGGAGAAAAAACAAAGAATGAATGAATTGTTTTTAAAGAAATGATTGCACTGGCCTCGTAAAGTTGTTTTCCATGGTAAAGAAATGGTTCTGTAACAATGGGATGCAAAATAATGCTCTAATCTAGAAATATATAACTTCCTAAAGGTTCACCTTGATTGGCTATTCATATTGGTACTTCCTGTTGCACGAGATAGAGAACCGCGTGATAAATATGATGACATCTCTTCTTTTGTCCTAACTTCTGCCTCAGTTACCCCAGCAAGTGTTATCCCTCCATTGACTGTTTCTCTAATCTGTATTGGAACTCTGCCGGGTGCTGCTGGCTTGACAAGAGAGGCCCCCTCAGCTTTAGACAAAGACGTTGAATTTGGATCAAGTAAGTCGAAAACTTCTTCCTTGAATATCTGTTATTCAAGAAAATCACTGTATGAGCACAGACACAATAGACTAGATAAAGCAAAAGAGAAGAAAAATGATTATTTTCCCCCCAAAAATGGAATAGACTTATCAGAAGCTTGCTTTACCTCAATAAACGATACTCTGATTAAAAATTCAGTAGAATCTTTCGTTGCTTCAACTCTTTCGAATATACTTTCCATAACTTTGGGTATGATCCCACCATTACTTCCTTCACCTGTGTAGTTTGTTCCCATTGTGTATGTTTTACCAGAACCCGTCTACATTGAGAAGAAAAAAAGTACAGGTAAATTCAGTTGATACATGGCACAGAACAGAACAATATACATTTACAAATATTGCTCAAGGGATTACAGTTAGAACAAAGAGAAAGATTTCATTCAAACCTGGCCATATGCAAGAACCGTGGCGTTGTAGCCACGGAGGAGAGCATCAACAAGAGGAGCAACACAATCATCATATACCCTTGAGGATGGTAATCCAGCTCCTCCATAGACATAATCATAAGTGAACGCATGCGACCCAATTTGCACCTGTTTATGCAACCAACAAATTAAAACCATTCACGAAAATCCCAATTTCATTTCCAATGCATAACCTCAAACAGAATTCATAAACAAAAATGACAATGGATAAAATAAGATAAAATTACAAATTGGAAATTTCTAAAAGATAAAATGAATGCAAGAAATTAGGTCCAAAGTACCTGTGGTTCTCCAGGGACGACGGTGATGCAATCAGTACAGCCATTTAAAAGCTCGGGAGTAATCAGAGGCCTAATGTTAACTGCAACTCTAACGCAATCCTTCACCTCCGAATTCTCCATCACAGAAACACAAAATCGCCAAGACCTCACCGGATCCCTAAATCTGTCAATCAAACTTTCAAATCACACCAATACACCATACATTACACTCCTGAATCGAATGCGGAGAGATCTGAAATCCAAGATCTGAAATAAAAAAAAAAATAGCTGGAGATTAAAATGGAATCGAAGAGGAAGGAAGGAAAAAACCTGGGGAAGGTGTTCTTCTTTTTTTGGGGGAGAGGATATGATTTGAATTTGAACGAATAGGGGAAATAAAATTTTTTAAGCATTAAATAATTGAAGTGGGAATGGAGAAAAGGCGGTGAGGTCCAAAATTCAAATATTGGGGCGATGTCATCATGTCACGTGAGGAGCACGTGATTCGTAGGTGGGGTAAAATGAGGCAAGTAGTGTAGTGAACCAGACAGGATTTCCCTTTTTTCTGTTTATTGTCCAAAATTGGGTCGTTTTGGATTTTTGGTAGCTTGTTTTTTTTTTTTTTGGTTTTTCGCTTGGTATTTGGGGTTTTCCCCGACTAATCTGGATCCGATTCGCGTCGCGCATTTGAAAATGGTGAGGAGGTCTTCTAGCGGGGACTGCTGCGTACACAATGTTTCGAACTCGAGATCTTACTTAAACTGGAACAAGCCGCTTATCACTTAATCCAATCACTCGTTGGTGGATTTTTGGTAGCTTGTAATGTGTTACTAACAACAGTATTTTTTTCTTTTGGATAAACTTTCTTCCTTTTTTATTGTTATTCACTTTTTTAGTAGAAAAATATACTATGAAATTGTCTTTGATTTATTTATTTAGAACAACAGTAATAGTATTTGGATTATAAATAACAAAGATCAACAGTGAAATAATTATGATTGGCTAGCTATTAATTGTTCCAAATAGAGCTTAACACATTCATCTTCTTATTGTTCTTTTTTCATTTTTTGAATATTTTCTATCATATTATAAAGTATAAAATATTGTTTATGTTTATGCTAAGCATGCATTTAAAGCTTTCAGGCAGCCCCTTTGACATGATACGTAACTAAGGGTCAGTTTGTTTGAGTTCTAAGACTAGGTTTTTTTTTTTTTTTTTTTATGTTAATTACACAACGAAAAACAATTCTTTCTCATCTATTATTTCATTCCACATATATATCATGCGACTCAATTTTAAGATCTCTTATTTCTAATGAAATGAAATTACAATTAAACCATCTAGGTCATTGGTTAAAATTAACTATTAATTTTTGGTTTTGATGAAATAGATTCATACTTTAAATTATAATTAACAATGATTAATAATTATATAATATTGATTATCAATTATTAATTATAAACTATATTTAAATAGCCAATTATCTAAACTCCACTAAAATTGTTAATTTGACATACATAATATTGTTTTAAACTATATGGTCATATTAAATGCTTAGTTTTTTTAGGGGGATGAATCATTTGTTATATAAAAGATTATGCAAGCAAGTGGAATTCAACTGGTTAAGTTATTAGTAGAACAATGACATTATTGACAATTTTTTTTTAGCACTCAGGATGTCTTCAAATTAATTTGCATGTAATTCAATACTAATCTCTCCCTAATTTAATTAAAAGTAAGTTATTCATGTTGAGACTAGAGAATTTATAAGAAATTATCTTTTCATTAGTTACTTTCAAAAAATTGAATCTTGATCAATAAAGTGACAAGCAAACTCTTTTGTTAATTAAATCACAACTTTTTCGATAACAATTCTTTTTAAATTTTAACAATAAAATGTTATAACATATCAACTTGTTATAATTCAATGATGGTATCTTATTTTTTGGTAATCAAGTGTTTGTTACCGTTGAACCATTCTACTTTTTGGAAGGAAATATTAACGAAACCGGGCCATACCCAGGAAACAGTTCAAATCAAAACGGCGGTTAGATTTTCATTTGCAACGGTTAACACAGTTTCCTTTTTCCGGTAAAGGATTGCCTTTGTATCTTGAAAGTGCTCCTACCAACTAATCATCATTAAGATGTGATTTTTCCCTTTTGATTATATAGTCCCATTACAAAATGTGGTTGAGTGGAAAGAGAATGTCAATTCACTTTCTAGCCTAATAGTAATCAACATTTAAAATAGAGATCCTATGTTTGTTCCATTTATAATGACATCAGTTAGGGTGAGAAACAAAGAAATATAGAAGTTGCCTGTTTCTCTTCTAATATTTTTTTATGTTGTAGCTATGGAAGATATTGATTTGAACGTTGAAAAGATATCTGCAAGTTGTAGAGTAGTTGAATTCTTTTTAACTGTTGATCGGATGGGACCTATATATATGCTAATATTAGATATAGGTTGTATATGATCAAATAGTGTAGGTAGCATAAAAAATTTAATTTTAGTTTTTTTTACTTAAAAAACCCTTTTAATCCCAAAGTTTGAAATATGGTCAATTTTTAATTTTTTTGTTAACTTTTGCTCGTATAACGTATTAGATGACAAGAATTTTGAAGTAAAAGAATAAAAAAATGGTTAAAAAATGACAAAAAATAACCCCGATGTGGATCGTCTACTTTGATAAAAAGTCCTTATTATCTTTTTACTTTGAAAATTTTGTTATCTAACATCAAATTTTAACAGAAATACGAAAATGTAATTTCCAAACATTAGGGATCTAAAATGGGTTTTTTAAGTAAAAAAACCTAAAAAAAGATATTTTACAGAAGTAGAGGGATCAATGATTTTAATCCATAAAAAAAGAGTTTGATCTCTTTGAACATGATTTTTTTTTTCTTTTGCCTCAAAATCTTAATCCGATGAATCATTACAGTAAGAAACTAAAAACTAAAAATCAAAAGACAAGCTACCGTAAATGCAAAAAGAATTGCCAAACTAATGATAAAATATATTAAATAAACAATAAACTTTTTTTTTGTTAGTATAAAATTTTAATTTGAAATAAGATAGAAGACATTATTAATAAGCTCAAAATTAGATCAACCACTAAACAATTGTTTTCTATGTAAGGTTTATGGTCAATTAATTTATTTTGAAATTTAAATCTTACACCTCTAATTTGTAATCTCAACTCTCAAATTATTACTAATCAAAATACTCCTTAGAGGCATTAAGTACCTAAATAGAAAACCTGAGGAGAAGATTCACCTACTGTGATGTCTCCATTAATACTTTAACTACATAGTCTTTTTTTTTTTTTTTCCTTCGGAAATGGTTTATGCAATCCAACAATGGGAGAGGCCACTGAACTTGGGTTGGGTGATTCTCCCCTATCATTTTTTTAATGGTACAAATGCAGACTGGATTACCAAAAAATGAAAAATTTTGTTCTTACCCTACATAAGCTTACGAAGCAAATTTGGTTGGAAAGAAATGTGTTATTTTTTCAAATCTATACTTGAAATGTGAATAGTACATGCACCTGACTCTTCAGGTTAACTGACAACCTGTCATTTTGAGGTACATTTTCTCTTCCTCATGAGCAGGCTCGAAGCCCGCCCCTCAACAATTTGTTCAAAAAAAAAAAAAAGTGCATGGTACATGGAAATATCCAATCCTATTCCTTGTTGATATACCCAATTCAAGAAAGGAATAAGCCGGGAATATGCATTCTATTATTCACTTAGTATCCCAAACCCTTTTGTTTAAAAAAAAAAAAAGAAAACACACAAACACACACACAAAGGGAATTAAGGTAAGAGGGATTACAAGAAGACAAGGTGGGATTCGAACCCATCTTAATAGACAAGTTATCAATGAGACATCATAATCACATTTCTTTTTTATTTTTTGAATAAGTTGTTAAGGAGCGAGCTTGAAACCGTTCATAAGAAATGGAGAATGCACCTCAAGTTGACAGAGTGCCAATTGACCCGAACAGTCAAGTGCCATAATCACACTTCTTTCTTCCTAAACCCCCTCCTTAATTAATAATTAGGTACAACTTGCCACAATACAATAAGTTTAAGGGCGAAATCAAGGAAATTAACCAGGTTTAGGGACCTACTCCAAAAACAATACTTCTAGAAACTCCATATCCATGTCCGTTTGATGGATAAAAACCCGCCACGTCGGCAATCCCAACTTCCCAACGCCGCGTAAATCCATAACAGACTTCTCCATCCATAAAGCCTCGTTCAATTATTGGTCTCCACGCCGCCATTTTACCAATAATCAACCGACAACCCGTCCTCTCCGACGACCAGTTTTCTCCTTTCCCGGAACCACAGCCAACATTCCCGGAAAACTCTTCGCTGTTTGACTGCACGTATTAGCTTTGCATGTTTCTTCTTCAGCCTTCCCTTTTCTCCCTATTTCATCGATTCATTTCAAATAAATCTGGTTAGTTATCTTGTTCTTCTGTGATTAGATGTTGAAGCAGTCAGTGTTAATTTGGGATTAGTATTACGATTCGCTGTTTTGGGTGATTTTGTTTGGTCCTAATGACTGCAGTTTGATTTATGATTTATTTACTAATCAATTACGTTTGGATTTGGTAATTTGCTATCTAGGGATTTGATTTCTGCAGGAATTCA
>BPVZ01000054.1:8094-31083 GCA_020521535.1 Rubroshorea leprosula | reverse complement strand
TCAAATAACGTTACGTGGATTTTCCATGTAATTATTAATTTTTTTTAAATGTAATTTTGTGGCAAGATAACGTGCCACTTGTCATTTAACTGACGGAAGGACCATTTTGGTACCGAAAATGAAAGTTTGAGAATAATTTTGGTACTTTTTAAAGATGAGGGACAATTTTGGTACCAAAGTGGATAGTTGAGGGACCAAAATGGTACTTAAACCATCAATTTTTGGTTTTATCCCAAACCAAGCTTCAAAAGGAGTCTTGTTGTCAAGTGCTTCAGTTGAGAGTCTATTTTGCAAATAAACTGAGGTGTTAACTGCCTCTACCCAACGTGTCTTCGGTAAACCCTTTTGAAACAAAAAACATCTAGCCATGTTCATTATTGATCTGTTCTTTCTTTCACTTACTGCATTTTGTTGAGGGGTGTAAGTGACTGTGAGCTGATGGTGTATGCCTGACTTTTGGAGAAACTCCACCAATTGATTCGATGTATATTTTGCACCATTGTCAGTTCTGAAAGCCTTAATGGTGTTGCCACTCTCATTTTCAACCAAGGCTTTAAATCTAACAAATACTCCAAATACTTCTGACTTTTGTTTGATAAAATATACCCAGCACATCCGGCTGAAGTCATCAATGAAAATCAGAAAATATTTGCTCTCATTTAAGGAGAACACTTTCATAGATCCACAGATATCACTATGGATCAACTGCATCTTTTCTATAGCTCTACTAGCCTTGTTAGGAAAAGGGAGTCTAGCTTGTTTCCCTAACTGACATACTACACATACACCAGAATCTTCATTCACAACAGGCATATCTATCACCATATTCTTGCTATGCATTTCTTTCAAAGATGTATAGTTATAATGCCCAAATCTTTTATGCCATAGACTTGAGTTATTAACTATACTGCTGCCTGCTAGAATTTTAGTGTTTTTCCACTCAACTGGGAAGTTTCTATCACTCATTTTAACAGAAAATAGTATAACACTAGATTCATCAACCACATCACACATGTTATCATGAAAATGCAGTGCAAATTTGTTCTCAAGCAACTGACCAACACTAATAAGATTCTGACTTATATCAAGCACATAAAGCACATCATAAATTAACTTTGTACCTGCTGGAGTTTGCACACCAACAACTCGTTTGCCCTTGACTTCCTTAACATCTCCATTTCCTAGTCTCACTCTTGAAGAATAGTTCTTGTCCAGACTCTTGAAAATGGCCAAGTCATTTGTCATGTGGTTTGTGCAACAACTATCAATCAGCCAAGTGCTTGGACTCAATCTTGCTAAGCAACATGCCTCAACACTAGAAGCCATAAATAGCTTCTCTTCCATTTGTTCAGTGATTTCAGCAACTTGGGCTTGCTGAGTTTTTCCACCCTTCAAGTTGCTAACTTTCTCAATATGTCCAAAAAGCTTGTACGATCTGCACTGAATTCCAGGTCTGAACCAACAGTAATTTTCTGAGTGGTTCTTCTTCTTACAATGGGAACAAGGTGCAAAGCTTTGTTTCTTGTTTTTGTACCTCCCACTTTGATAACCCTTTTTTTCTCTGTTTCTTTTATCACCGAACTGCTTGTTTTCATCATCTTTGGCTGTTGCTTTTTCTCTGTCAGTTGCCAAATATGCTCCTTCAACATTGTTTTCGAGCCTCAAAGTCTTTCTTTGCTCCACAGCTTGCAAAGCATTAACTAAGTCATTCAAGGAGAATTGAGACAGATATTTGGAATCCTCCAAGGATGAGATGTTGTGCTCAAATTTCTCCGATAGACTCACCAAAACCTTCTCAACTACTGCCTTATCAAACAGTTCTTCCCCTTGCAATCTTATCTTGTTCACCACCTTCGTCAGTCGGTCGAAGAACTCCTTCACCGTCTCTGTATCCTTCATTCTAATGAGCGCGAACTCTCTTTTCAGATTGAGAACCTCCATTTGTCTTGCCTTGTTATCACCTTGGAACTCCACTTTCAGCTTGTCCCAGGCCTCTTTAGCTGTCTCACAAGTCATGATTCTGTTGAAAATTTCATCGGTCACTGCTAAGTGAAGGCAAGTCAAGGCTTTGCATCTCTTTGCCACCTCCTCTAAGTGTCTCTTAATTTGAGCAAGAGTAGCATTTGGAGGAAGAGGAGCTAGTTGCCGGTCTGTCTCAACCACTTCCCAAAGTTCGAAAGCCCTTAGATATGCTTTCATCTTCACTGCCCAAATTGTGTAGTTTTGGCCAGCAAAAACAAGGGTCTTTGCGGTGAAGCTGATGTTTGATTCCATTGCAATAAGGTTTAAGGTGTTTGGTGTATTTGGGTTTCACTCAAATCTCACATGATCCCTCAAGAACTCATGGCTCTGATACCATGTTCGATTATTTCTCAAAGAAATGGAGAGAGACGTTGAAGAGCTGAAATCAAGTTTCCATTTCAGTTTTCCAGCATTTGTACACAGAGAGTTCAAATTTTAAAATTCAAAAAATACAAGCTAAGGAACTGTTTTACAACAATATTTTATCATCAAAATAATACACGTCATCACATGGCTCTAACTAGAAATATTACTAGAAAAGGATACAAAACAGTTTGGTTAGTTTTAGTTTAACCAAACTGAACTTGGGCGGCTTGATGGCACTAATATACTGCTACTGCCACCTAAGCTGCTTCACGTAACTTCCATCATATACCACCACTCAGCCAATGGTAGCCACTGAACCCACTCCTTAGGCCTTAGTCCACACATACATCGAAGATAAGTCTCCAAGCAATGATTGACTACCTCAGTCTGGCCATTTGTTTGAGGGTGATAAGCAGATGACATCCTCAAAGTAATTCTGCAAAGGCAAAATAATTCTCTCCAAAACACACTAGTGAATGTAGTGTCCCGATCACTAATAACACTTTTCGGCATGCGATGTAACCTTTTGATGTTCTGAACAAATAATTCAGCCACCTTAGAAGCTGTATAATGGTGTGCTAGTGCAACAAAATGAGCTTACTTGCTTAATTGATCAACCACAACCATAATGATTGTCCTTCCCTGGGATAGAGGAAGGCCTTCAATAAAATCCATAGAAATATCTTCCCACACTTTATCCGGAATAGGCAATGGCTACAACAAACCCTCCGAACTCTTATTATCATACTTATTAAGTTGACATGTGTCACTTTGTTTGATAAAATTCCTTATATCCTTCTTCATACCTTTCTAATAAAAAAGGCCAGCAATTCTGTTAGTGTTGCATTACATGCTCGAATGACCTCCTATTGCCTCAGCATGAAACAAGCGCAAGATTTTTTGTCGCAACATAGGGTCCGACCCAACAACCAGCTTTCCTTTTCTTCTTAAATGTTGATTAGTATATGAGTAGTTAGGCTTGCTACATGGATTTGCTTGGAGTTGCACGATTAAAGACTGTAATACCTCATCAACTTGCCAAGACTGTTGTATCTCAAAAAATAAGGAAGTGTCAATAGTAGAAATGGCCATAGAAGTAATATGAGTACTTGGCACTCTAGATAAAGCATCTGCCACAGTATTCTCCTTACCTTTCTTGTATATGATATCATAATCATATCCCAATAATTTAGTTAGCCACTTTTGCTACATTGGTGTAGTGATTCGTTGTTCCAGAAGGTATTTCAAGCTTTGATGATCAGTTCGTATGGTGAAATGCCTCACAATCAAGTATTGTCTCCACTTGCCTCACAATCAAGTATTGTCTCCACTTGTCAATAGCCATTACCACAGCCATTAGCTCTTTTTCATATGTAGATAAGCCTTGGTGGGCAGGAGCCAAAGCCTTACTGAGAAGTGTAATAGGATGACCTTTTTGCATTAAGACTGCCCCTATACCAAAACCTAAAGCATCAGTTTCAATAACAAATTCTTCTTTGAAGTTTGGAAGTGCAAGAACATGTGCCTTAACCATAGCTTCCTTCAACCTCAAAAAAGCAGCTTGTGCCATTGTAGACCATTTGAAGTTGTCTTTTTGCAGTAGCACCATTAGAGGTTTGCAATGATGCCATAATGTTGAATGAATCTTCTTTAATACCCCGTAAAGCCCAAAAAGCCTCTCAGCTCTTTAACACTCGTTGGTATTGGCCATTTGACCATAGCAACAACCTTTTGTGGATCAGTAGCAACCCCTTGGGCGAAGATTATGTGCCCCAAACACTCAATCTGTTGCACACCAAATGAACACTTGCTATGCTTAGCAAAAAATTGGTGCTGCCTCAAAACAGATAGTATGAGATTCAAGTGCTGCAAATGCTTTTCCCAGGATCTACTATACATCAATATATCATCAAAAAATGCTAGAACAAACTTCCTCAAATATGGTTCTAGCATTTCATTCATAACAGCTTGGTAGGTTGAAGGGGCATTGGAGAGCTCGAAAGTCATTACCCAAAACTCGAAGTGGCCATGATGTGTTCTAAATGCCATCTTACATACATCTTCTTCCTTCATCCAAATTTGATGATAACCTGCCCTTAGATCAATTCTTGAGAAAAAGGCAACTCCATGCAACTCATCTTGGAGTTCTTCAATAACTAACATTGGGAATTTGTCATTGATGGTGGTCTTATTCAATTCCTTGTAGTCCACACACATGCGCCAAGTGCCATCTTTTTTCTTGACCAAAACCATTGGAGAAGAAAAGGGACTGGTGCTTCTTCTTATAACCCCTCTTTGGAGCATCTCTTGAACTAATTGCTCCATGACTTGTTTCTGTCTATTAGGATATCTATAAGGTCGAACATTGATAGGGTCAATACCCCCTTTCAAAGGAATACTATGGTCTTGAACTTTGTGAGGTGGCAGTTCTTTGGGTTCCTCAAAAACATCAAAATAGATTTCCAACAATTGTCTTAAATGTGGATCATCCTTTGTTTCAGCTCTAGATAACTGAACTCCACATGCTTCCTTATTCAGAATTTGAACCATAAAAAGCTTTACCTTGCTGGAGTCTGTTACCTTCTGAATAGTCTACAGCATCTTTTCATTATCCACCCACTTGATCTGGGGTTTAGGGGGAGCATGTAGCACCATAGGTTTCTCCTTGTACGTGAAACCAAGGGTCTTGCTCTGAAAATCCCATAGAACCTTTCCCAAGGGTTTTAACCATTGGATTCCAAGAATCACATCGTACTCACCCAATGGCAACAAGAGCATCTCCAATTGAAATTCCAACCCTTTCATTTTCCAAGTGAAGTCAGCAACTCTCCTTGAACCAGATAATTGACTATCATTAGCCATTGAAACTTGGAACTGTTTTACATCCTCTAACTTACACCCCAATTCTTGTGCTAATTTGGAGTCTAAGAAATTGTGTGTAGTCCCAAAGTCTATCAAAATCATTAGTGACCTTTTGCCCACTATTCTAATCACCTTAAGCATCTGATAGGCCAACTCACCCGTCAAAGCATGCAAAGATAATTGTGGCATGTCTTGTTGCCATAGATGCAATTGTTGTACCTCTAATCTCTCACCCTGGTTATCTTGTACCTCAGCAATATCCACCTCTTCTTCCTCAAAAGGTAGTATCTCAATGTTGAACAGCTTTTATTTGGGGCACTTGTGACCTGGCACAAATTGCTCATCACACCAAAAGCATAAGCCTTTGGCTTTCTTCTCTTCTAATTGTTTCTTCGATAATGACTTAATACTCTTATTCCTGGAGGGCTGCGGGGTGACAGATGATAGAAGGGTATTGTTTTTCTGATTAAAAGGTGGAATTCCAGGGGAACGAAGGCCTGCATTAGAAAAGGGAGCTGGTGCTACACTCCTTGATTGTGACCAATTGACGGGCTTGAACTTCTTTACCATAAAAGTGAAATTGGCTTCATAGTTGGCCTTATGCAACTAGGCAATACAATAAGCTTCAATTAGGTTTTTAGGATCAAAACAAGTCACAGCATGTCTGATTTCCTCCTACCAACCTCCAATGAACATCTCAACAGCAAACTCTTCAGAGCAAGCGACCTTAGCCTTTATTTTTACAAAGTCTCGTTGATACTCTAAGAGAGTACCCATTTGCACTACATTCCTCCATTTTGCCACAAGCTTCATGTTAGAAGCTACCCCAAATCTAACACAAATAGCCATGCAAAATTCCTCCCAAGCAGGCCACTCAATTCTCCCTTTCATGTAGGCTTGCAACCAGTGCAAGGCCTCTCCCTTCATATACATTCCAGCAATTTGAGACTTAAACCCTTTCCCAATTTTGTTAATTTCAAAGAATTGTTCACTTTCAAGAATATTATTCACTTTGGAAAAGCCATCCTTTCACACTATCAGTGCCATCAAAAATAGGGAAATCAACTTTCCCAAATCGAATCATAGATTCAAGAGGGTGTTTACCCTGATTGCAACCAAGATTGGGCCCAAGATTTCTTACCATGGGATTGTCACAGCTTCCTCTTAGGATCCCATTATTTACCCCCATCGCCGACATCATCAGAGTGCCGCTATCACCATGGGAAACCCCCATTCGACCCATAACTTGCAACATCATCTTGGACAAAGACTCAAATTGCTCTTTTCTTTCTTTCCGTATGGCCACCAACTACTCGTCATTCTTCCTGAATTGCTCCTCTGTGCGTCACTGCAATTCAAGAAGATCCCTCTGGGTGTTTGAGATCAATCCCTTGATCTCGGCTTCGAATTTCGCTTGTTCTTGAGATATGGTGTTACCCGCCATAGCCACAGGTTAGAGAATGGATGCTCTGATACCAAATGATATAACCCAATCAACAATCCACAAAGAATCAAGAGATAGAGATGAGAAAAGAATCAAGAAGAGAGGTGAGATGGGAAATAGAGTTTTAGAAGGGATGAGAAGAGAAGAGAGAAACTGAAGATAGGAAAACTGTATTTACTTTCGATAACCAATTCTGTTACAAGAAAGAGCTTTTATAGTTGTTCTTTGCACATAGTATCCTCATCTACATACATTCATCACAGCCGTCCACCTAAGCACTTCCCTGCCATGTCACTTGTCTTATTTTCAGTCCTGTAATAGATAAGCGTATATGGAATTTTTGGGGCATCAGTCAAGAACTTAGAGCCTAGTACCAAATGCAGAAAATTTGTAGAAAATAAATTTCCAATGCCAAGATTCAAACTTGGAATTTTTCAAAGTGAAATTTAGCCAATTTGTTACACCCGATCATTTTCTTTATCGATTAATAAGAAATTTATTTATAGCTCAAATTGAAGAAAATATTTTTAAAAAGTACAGTACCAGCATTCCACCCTAATCTGCCCCTTCTCTTTTTATTTTTTCTAAGACATCATATGATAAACCATGTAATATAACACAACTCTTATTGTTTATCTTAAGATTTAAATGTAAGATGTTTAACTTAAAATTTCAAATTCTTAATCACTTAAAAGACCTTTTTTAGAGCTACCTTCTGTTTTTATGCCCATTGATAACCTGCTGCTGAAACTCAAGACCATCCGATGGTCTTGTTCAGGAAGAGTGACCCAACAGCAGCACCGTGTTGTCTTATGGCGCATTCAAGTTTAAGCAAGCCAGATGTCCAAACTGATGAGAAAGATCAAATTTCATTTAATTATAAACACAACTTTTCTATCAATTCTCAATATGTGAAAAAAGCTCTAAATATATATAAATATATATATTCTGAGATAGAAGGGTAAGAGGTTTCAGGATTCAAGCGGAAAACTACTGCTGTTGGGTTAACTCACATGTTAACAATGTTAGTTTCCTTTTTCAATGAATTCATATTTCATACTATTACTTTTTTCTCCCCAGAACTCCTTGATGTTCATGTTCTAAATCATGAAGACAACTATCCAAACAATTTCTCCTACTGCTGCTACATCCAATGACTAATCACAGTTAAGAACATACTACCGCAAACCCTATTCACAGCCTGGCACAAAAATAGCTACTGAGATCTGGATTTCCACTACATGTAAGTTTTAAGGGAGAACACATCCAGTGTGTCTACTTCCAAAAGAACAGATGGTCAACATTATGTTTCATGTGAATCCACTTTTCCTTCATCAGGAGACAAAAGTCGAATCTTTTTGGCAGGGGGCTGCTCATCTGGTTTGGCCAAGAGACCATCTGCATTCATTTTCATATCATTGTAGCTAGCCTCCTTGTTTTTCAACATCTCAGAGTCTTGATCCAACTGTTTCACTGTCGTACCAGGATTTTGTGATTCCACTTCCTCCTCATGGAGAGACATAGGCTGAGTCCTTTTTATGGGTAGCTGCACATCTGGTTTGGCCAAGAGATCATCTTCAAGCATTTGTGTATCATCATCACACATGGCCTCCTTGTTTTCCACCAAATCAGAATCTTGATCCAACCGGTTCACTGTCATACCAGGGTCTTCTTGCAGCAACCCAGTTGGACTTTGTTCTGAGGGTGGAAGGTCTTGACTTTGTTCTGAGGGTGGAAGGTCTTGACTTCGTTCTGAGGGTGGAAGGCCTTGACTTTGTTCTGAGGGTGTAAGGCCTTGACTTTGTTCTGAGGGTGTAAGGTCTTTGTCCTTTTCATTGCCATTTTGGATCACATCAGCATCCTCAGAAGCTTCTGTACAACAAGTCAAGATCACCATTTCAGAGTCTGGACCCAACTGGTTCACTGCCCTGCTGCTAGGGTCTTGTTGCAGCAACAAGGTTGGATTCTCTTCAGATGGCAGAAGGTCACCATTCTCCTCATTGCCATTTTGCATCCTCTCAGCATCCACATAAGCTTCAGTGCCACCAATCTCCACCACCTCACCAGCAGCTGAAGCAACGCCTTCAGTCTTGCACTCAACATTTTCCACCGATGGAGATCTTTGCCAATCTACATTGTCTCTTTCACTCAGTGCCAATTCCCCCCCCGGTCTATTTTCAATTATCCCAACATCATCGTCATCATCATCTTCAGAGGCACAGGATGTTCCGGTAGATGTGTAGATATCATATCCTCCTTGAATGGAATTTCCCAGGTTCCATGAAGTGTCCATCATGAGACTTCTAGAAGAGTATGGGACTGCACAACCTTGTTCTGCAGTTCCAGAGAGCTGCTGATAATTGTTTTCCCGAGGAGCAATGTAACCAAATTCTGCACCAGCTTCTACATCTTGCTGCAAATGAAATCATAGCAGTTAATTCTCATTTTGGCATCAAATGCAATACAGAAATGATGGTAGTACAATGCGTGCATGTTGGGTTCTGGTGCAGGTTGTTGGCAGGGAATTAATAATTACCTTGCGCCTTAACTGTTTCTACAACCAATCAGGTTTACTTATTATCTCTTGTTTATTCCAATGGATAAAACAAATTATTTCCACAAGAATGATGAAAATTTACTACCTCTTCTGATGATATGGCACCATTCAAATGATAATAGGAGGATTGCTGGTCAAAAGATTGATACTGTCCAAGCAAAGCTCCTGAAGCAGCTCCTGGCTCAAAGAACTCCCTAAGAACCATGCCAGAATCATTATCGCAATGCAAATTTCTCATAGATGATGCTTCTAATAGGGTCATTTCAATTCCATGGCCAGCTTGAGAATTTGGTGAGTTGCCATGACATGCTATTTCTCGACTGCATCTCTCTGAAAGAAGTTGCACACCAGTTTCAGTGTCGTTCTTCTCCTGAAATTTAGAAGACCGTTGTTCATCACTGCATTCAGATGAAGTGATCTCCTCACGACGAGTTTCTAAGAGTTCAAAAATTAACCGCTGGATAAGAGTGCGCTTAAGAGATGCTTCAGTAGGTGGAAACCAATCAACATTAAGCTGTCAAGCGAAATGGGAAAAATAAAATAAGAGAAACAGCTCCAATATACAATAACAGAAAAAAGGTAATTCTTTACAAGTAGAAAGAGTTCAAGTTCTCACATTAGCCTTTCACATTTCAATAACAGCAAGATAATTTCAATGAATGGATTCTAATGTTTTTCGAAAAACGAAAAAACAGCGGCAGTATAGTGCCCCCAGATTTATCTTAAATTATCGCTAATGTTCCTATACTGGAAAATAAATATTAAGTAACAGCCCAGGGTTCATTGAGAAAAATGAAAAATCCCTACGAGATCAATTCCTTGGTTCGGTTGTAAGTCATACTAAGATCAAGATTCCAACAAAGTACAATCTAAGAAAAAATTGGATCGAGAAACATGCACTGCTAAGGCTGAAAAAAAAGGATAATGCACTGCCTCCTCACATATGAAAAATTCTTGA
The DNA here is from genome assembly GCA_020521535.1 of Rubroshorea leprosula. NCBI lineage: Eukaryota > Viridiplantae > Streptophyta > Magnoliopsida > Malvales > Dipterocarpaceae > Rubroshorea > Rubroshorea leprosula. Next base: position 20,874 of record BPVZ01000054.1, on the reverse strand, counting down.
ACACAAACATTAGATTAAACAACATAAAAATGGTATCAGAAAATTCAAGAAATATGCATCAACTTAGATTTGGATATGCATCTAGAAGAAAACTTTGGCTCCTTAATGTGAAACCTAAGGAAAAGAAACCTCAAAGCATTTTTCCAGATGCATGCTACTAACAGAACCACATAACAATTAACGTATGACAAGATCTAAAACAGAAATGGAAAGGTTTGCAAACACATTTCACTAAGTAGGCATTGACTTTTTGAAACAAATGTGGTTCATGATGGAGGGTAGAAGATTCAAGAACCAGGCACAGCACTTACAAAGTTAGAGAATTTGGTTATTTTGAAAGGACTGAAGTTGGTAGGAGCTTCTGCTAAAAAGAGCTCCAGATAATGGAGCAAGAATAGGCCGCAATCAAATGAATTCTCCTGCTGTGGCAGCTGACATAACAAAAAAAGTGTCAGGAAAACACAGTAAGCAGAAATGCCAGACAGAGAGTTAATTAAAAGACCAAAGATGTAAATCCAATAAAACTAAACTTGTATTCTGAAATTTTCAGCATCTTACAAGACATAGCATAATGTTTAAAGGACTTTCAATAACTGGATAACTTCTATGAATGAACCTATTGAGTAATCCAGCAAAAATTTTGCTACAGGAAATTTCATAATTCCCCACAGACCTTCCAAAAACATGTTGCCAGGTAAGTCAAACACTAAAACATCTCAAATATAGTACCCCAGAGACAGCAATTAAGAAATTAATATTTTTCTTATTTCCCTGGCCACTACAGTGGTTTTATTATATAAGCCTAGAACAAAGCAGACAAGAAACTATAGGAATCAAAATGCACATCAAAATAACCATCAAGTTAGTCTCTCCTTACTTTCTTTACTGGTTTGCTTTGAGGAGCTTTCCAAGTAATTTTATTTTAACTTTACTCTAGAATGGTTACTCTCAACTATGACTGGTTACCATACCTCAAGTGAGACAAATCGCAAATTCAAGAATCTTGAAGAAATATCTTCTGATGTCTCCTTGTGCCTTCCTTTCCACTCTTCCGACAAGTAACTGTCATTTCAAGGCCCAAAAGAAATGTCAATAACTTACAAGACAGATTTAAAAACTTACTCTAGCCAGGAAAAAAGTGTTGGAGGATGGCAGTGCATACCTTTGAAAAAGATTTTTTAGACCTGCATGGCTACCTCTGATGGAGTCCATGTGCAGTATGCAAGGTACGTTTGATGACTTTTCCAAGTCTTCATCTGATATATAATAAATTAAGATTAATGGAGGAATGATTTTCGTGTAGACAACATAGACTCTCATAAACACATACCTTTGATACCAGCCACCTCACCAGGATGGCATATGACTATCAAACTCCAGTGGAGACTGTTATGAAATGCAATTGCATTTTATGTTAGCTCCCCAATTCATCCACAAAAAGGAAAAATTTTTTTAAAAATTAAAAAAAAAAAAAAAAACTATTACAAAAGATTAAGAGTTTCTTACTTGAAGTTTACAGGGATAAAAATGTAATCTTTTCCAAATATATCCACCTTCCTAGTCCATTTATGAACACGTAAGAAAGCAGCCCTCCCATCAGAAATACTGGAGGGATCTTTGTCGAGATCAGCAAGCTTTCGAAAGAAAAAACTGTTAAAAAAGTGAAGCCTCTGCCTATCCTCAAGTGGAATCTGATTCTTCAGATAGCTGCCAACCAAGTATAAGGAAGGTTCAAAAAGTGGATTACAGAATAAATTTAATTAATGAAAAATGAAAACAGAAAATTTCAGAAAACCTTGCAAACAATATCAACCTCCAACTAGGACTAATTGGGTATTCTAAGCTGAAAATCTGGATTTTATGTTCTAAACTTCAGTTTTTGCCCAAACAAGTTGAAAAGGAGATATCATAATCAAAAGTAACTGCTCCACATACATACGTACTTTATGTAAAAGTCAATAATTGTGTCATTGACGAATGTCTCGGGCTGCAACAGGTCAACATCCCTCTTGCTGATGGAAACTGCATCAGAATCCCCTTTTGGATAGATAACCTCTTCAAAAGGCTCCTCAAAGCTGTAAAGCCAGGCTTAATCAGAATGCAGGAGGCAATGTTCAGATAAGAAAAGAATGCATCCAACACCCTAAATTACCAATTTAATAAGAACCAACAGGGCAGCCCAACATTAGTTACAAAATACATGCATGCATATTTCATTTTTAGACAAGTCCAGGACCAGAAACAGAAGGATCCAGGGTGTCTTAAAAGAAACCCTCATCATCTATTCATTCACCAAGGAAAAGACAAATGTTCAAGTACATGACATAATCTAGAGAAAACCAGGCTAACCAGCATGAATTAAAACCAAGACAAGATTTTTCTGACATGAATTGGTATAATAATTGAATTACAATTGTAAGCCACAGAGTACACAAAATCCAACAAATGTAGAACTACAAATATGAGAGGAAATGATGTAAATTCCAAAGGATCACAAAAACAACTATAAATAAAGGCATGCGAGGAAGGATTAGGAAAAGAACATTGGAACTACAACTTACTTGGGAAAATAGTGTTTATGTCCAAGTAAATCATGTTCATCCAATCCTGCCTGCAGGCTGCAAGCAAATGGAAGAGTTTTTTCTCAAGATTAAAATGCATCACAAAAATTGGAAGGGTAACAAATTTTAAACAAAACATCATATAGACATCCATCACTTGAAATAACAAAATATATAAGATTTTTAATGTAGTCAGGACTGTAACCTACTGAACTCCACCCACTTCAGCAACTCCAATTGTACCCTTGTTTCTTCACACAAAGTTTCATTGTCTAAACACACTCCCATTTTACCAACCCTTTCACTCCCAAATTTTAACCTCCCATGTGATATTAGCACTAATCCAGGTGATTGCAAAGCAAAGTTAGAAGCTTACTCAAGCACAAAATCCCATATAGCCATGAACCTTATATTTAATGAGGTGATTGCTTCCTGTTTCTCAGACCAGTTGGGCTCAAAAACTGAAAATTTTACTTCCTGGATGCCTGGAAGATATTGATGTGAGCAAACAAAATAAGGGAAACTATCAATATAAGATTTAAGATTTCTAATGAAGCTGAAAGCACTAAATAGGCTAATGCAAAGATCTTGCAAGAAGAAAAGAAACTAGATCCCATATAATTTTTCTTGGACTCAATGCATGCATAATCAGACAAAATAGAATGTTTCACTTAAAGAGGTTTGAGAGCATTTCTATCCCTTACCTGTTAAGAAGAAGATCAACTAAAAGACGCTGTTTAGTTTCACGAATGTAATATTAAAGTAAGAACATAAAACTTAATGAGTTAATAGTTTTGCAACCCGCCCTGCACAGACAACATATTTTAAAACCATTGACGGAGAGGGGGACCGCCCCTATATGAGGGGGCACGCACCTCATCAATGGTAATATCACTTTTCTGAAATTCAATTTGTTTCAGATATTTGGCAGAACCTATTGACTATTAGGATTATAAAAGGTAAAAGTAAATTAAGGTAAAAGTAAATTAACTTATGAAAACAATTGACAGAAGACAATGTAAACATCAATGGAACAAACATAACAGAGCACACACTAATGGGAAAAGAAAGAACAAAGAAATAAAATTTTATAAGATCATTAACCTGAAGTGCCACTAGAATTTTCCCCTTCTACAACTTCCTTTGACAAGATTTGTAGCTTAGCCACTACGTATCCCATCTGAAATACAAACCACATAAGAAACTCGAGCTGTTAAGCAAATATGAAAAAAATAAATAAATAAATTGCTCCAAACCAGGACATGACTCACCCTTTGAGACCACTGACACTCAATAGCAACAATATCATCAATTCCCCTTTCAAAACTGAAGGTTTCCCCATTATCACATGCACTTGAGCCCTCAATTTTGATGCCACCATGGGAAAAAATCACCTCTAATCCCGTCCAATAGTTATCATGATACAATACATAATCAGGATATATACTGACTGTATTGTTTACATCATCCTGTAAATTGTACAAAGATATATTCAATGAGTATCCAAAACCCTTCAGAAAATCTATAGCTGCTATTTATTACAATGAATGTCACTAGCCAGTGATCCACTTTTATAAAACTGCAACTATTCTTCAGTTTATTGCCTAAAACTTCTCAGTCAACCAGACAGAAAACATAATCTCACTGAAACCAAAGTGCAGAGTCCAATTGATATGGGAATCAACCATTCTAGTTTCCACTGACATAGAAGAAAAACAGAATTCAAACGAAAGATGAAATAAAAATTTGCTTCAAGACGAACTCTAACGACAGAGTTCTGTACAGATGCCTATGCAATCACTTAATGAGAAGTGATCAATGTAAAATTATAGAGGCAAAATTGGCAAACAAAACCATAAAAAACAGTAAACAAAAGAACCAGTCTGTTACCCAAGAAATTACAAATGAACAAAAAGGCATGCAGGCAAAGGGAACATAAATCAGAAATCCTAAACATTTAAGCATAGAGCAATCACCATACAGTTTTTTGGTTATACAACAAAATCTCAATAGTGAAAAGCAACCAGCACTGATTACCAAAAAAGAAAAGGTAATCAGGAGTATCTCTAACTTATTGACAATTTATGAATATAGCAAAAAAAAGGCAATTACCAGAACCACATTTCCAAAGCAATGGTTGGACATGTTGCAATGCAATGAAACTGAAAATATGAAGAAAAGTATGATTAGGATAAAATTTCACCAAAAAAAATAATGTCAAAAGGAAATATCAAGACTTTCTAATTTCAAAGAATACCCTCATCCTCTGCTACATCAGAAGCAGGACATGAAGATGAACTTTCACACATGCTTTCATTAGCATCTGAGGGTGCATCAGCTGACTCATACTGCACAAATTAAAATAAACATAAACACAATCTGGAAACTATCTGGATCTAGAATGTAGTTTAGGTAAGTTACGGAAAGTACACTGGGTGGAGAATCTGTAGGATTACAGATAAGTTTGCTTCTCCAAGGTAAAGGTGCGTCAGCAAATGAATCTCCTAACTCCAATTTAGGAAAGGAACCTCTAGATTCATAGTTATCTTTATCTAAATCAACATGTTGCTCATAACTTGTAGACTTTGACAGTGAGAAAACATGCAACCCAGATTCTCCTTCCTTAGAGGCAAAATCATCTTCCCCTGCACTTTGTGGCACACAGTGACGCTGAACACAGTTATTATCACAATCAATTTTATCATTGTCTACACAAGGCACATCATCAATTTCCATTCTCTGCACAGCAGAACTTTGCGCAACTGAAAGAAAATTGAAATGAACAGAATTAGAAATGCATAGGGAAAATTAGTATATAGTGTTGAAGAATCTTATTCGACGATCAGAATAGAATAATTATTAATCAATAACAGCACATTTCGTACACTGCTAAGAGGCATAATATAGCTTGTTTGGTAAAAAGGTTCCACAAAAATCTCCACAGTGGGAATTGATTTAAGACGATTTGGCAGATAAAAATTACACATGCCCAGAATGGGAAAAATTATTACAGCTGCTGTTTACATTTTTTTCCTCCTTTGCCCTCACTTTTTTCCTTTACATGAGGGGCATTTTTAGTCTTTTACACTTTAATCCTTATTACCACTAAAAAAATAAAAACCAACCAAACAACTGGCTAATTATTCCATTTCCTTTCCATACATTTCTATATCACATGTAATAATTATTCTCACTCTCTGTTAGTCTCATCCAACCAAATGGGCCCTAAACAAATAGAAACTAGTACAAACCTCAGCCATCACACATTCAACAGATCACAAGGGAGTGTGATACATTGAACCATTTACGATCATTTCCAAATTGAGCAATTATATAACATGAAACATTACTTCTCACCCCAAACATGGAAATGTATTGAACACACTAGAATAATAGGATAAGAACCTGATGAACTGGAATCCACTTAATACACTGAGGCTAATCAAGCAAGCTAGGTATGATCAAAAAACATTTTACAACTTGAATCAGGAAATAGAAACATTGATAAAGTAAATTGCTTCAAGCTTTTTGAAAATCACCTTTGACTGATCATAGACACACTTATGCCTGCACTGAGAAATTAAACTAATGCAGCTCACCTAGCAGTCCAAATACTATATGGTTAAAAGGAAACCTCAATAAAATACCATGATCAATTAACAGGTAAAATGGAGACACACCGTCATTTTAATGTTGTCCCACCTCACAAATCCAACCTCTTCCTGTTTATTGGCTAAAGAACATGGAACTCTAAAGCATACCAGGAAGAAGGATAAATGTACACTGAGTCACAATGGTATCAAACACACCAACACTAACAGACTAGACTGTTGTGGCTAAAAATGAACTAGTTGAGCAATTAAACAATCTCTGGTGTTCCACATACAACAAAATAAACTCCCACAAACATTAGGGAACCTCAATTCCATGTACAAACATAAAAAAAACTTATTGATAATCACCATATATAGAAGCATTCCATGATTCCTGTTGCTCAATCCTTACATCCATCTGAACCTAGAGCTCAAACGATTCCTCCTAAATCAGAAAACTCAAAGTTCAGTAATCCCAAGCTGCTTGTTAAACATCAGTGCTTTACGAGGACAATGGAAAACTGAATTCAACCACAATCAAATTTGCACATCAAATTCAATGCAAACAATCTTCTCTCATCGTTAAGATTCGACTATTTCACTTCAATTCCGCTCTTCGCTTACCATGCAAGGATATTCAAAGCAATACAGAATCACACCAAAACAAATTCAAAAGGAAAAAAATAGAGAAAAAAAACAACACAAAGGAAAATCTCAATTCTCAATAAATGCACAAACATACCAAGAAATTCACACTTCAAAACGGTGGAATCGTCAACATTAGGGTTCTTGAATTTGCTCAAGAGTTTATCGGCTGCGGATTCCGGCAGCTCGTCCTCTTCCTTGAAATCAAAGACCTCAAGACTATGGTTCATGGCGAAAAAGGCCACTGGATGGGAAGGGGATCGCGTCGGTAACTCAGAGAGTTGGAATTGAAATTCAGCGAGGGAACAGAAATCAAAAACAGAGCAGCCCTAATGTTTGTACCGATTTGGATTTTATAAGGGCAAAAACAATACTTAAGCTCCCAAACTTTCCCAAAAATAGCATTTCAGCTCCTAAACTAAAAACGAGACAGATAAACCCTTCAACTTCACTGACAATGCAAATAAGACTTTCTCACAAATGGATCAAATGTTATTTTATGTTTAGTATTACCTTGAAAGTACAAACACCCATAAATGAGAAGGGTTTGTTTGCATCATTAGTGGAATTGAAGGGGTTTCTGCTTCATTTTTTTGTTCAGAGGCTTAAATGATATTTTAGGATAAGTTTGAGGGCTCAAGAAGGATTTTTGCCATTTTTATAAAGCTGGAAATGGGAGAGAAAATGCGAAGCGTGTTAAGCTTTGGGATTGGTCAATGTACGCGCTTGTGTAGAGTGTGAATGACAACTTCCTTCTTGGGCTTTATGGGTTGGGTCAGCTTTTGGAATGGCTATTGTCACCCAGATCCAGAAACTTTGTTTAGCGTTAAAATTCCCTGGCCCAGTTGGGGGTCTGGGCTCCGACCTCCGACACGGATGTCTGTGTCTTTATTTATTTATTTATTTTTTGCGGTGTCTGTCTTTATTCAAACACTCCTAAATTAATAAATAAAAAGGCAGTTAATTTTTTCTTTTTTCTTAGTAACTTCATTTTTTTTTATATGTACCTTTTTTTTTCCTATATGGGATGAAAGTCTTTTGGATTTGAGTACTAACTTAGGCTTCGTTGGATCATGTATTCATGTTTCTCAAATATATCTTTTCACATGATAATTTATTTAAAAATGTAAATTTATTAATTTCAATTAATATTTATACATTGTTATTAATTTTAATTAATTTTATATATTTTAAGATAATAAAATATATTAAAAAAACCTATAACTATTATATAATGTAATATAGTACTAATAAACGAAACCTTAAAACTTATTTGATTTAAAAAAATAAAAATAAAAGAAAGAGAAAAGTAATTCGACTACTTTGCCAGCATTTTAGTTTGATTAGAAGAAATATTATTTACTCCGCTACTTCTATTTCTCTCAAACCATGCAAATTTAGGCTCACCCCAAGTTTTATTTATTATTTATTTATTTATTTATTTTTCCCTTCAATGAATAGACGTTGATGAATGGAGACTCTGGTTTAAGTCCAATACCGACACCTCGAAGTGATAAGACGATGAAAGAGAGAGGTTGAACTTAAATCAATGAACAGCCGCTGTAGATACGAGGAGAGGGGAGGCAGCCATTGCAGATGATTATGACTTGTATGAGCTCATCTTCAAAGAAACCCTACCCTCAAAGAAGAAGAGGAGACCTCGAGCTTTTTCCTTTTAATGTCATGTCCTATTAAATTGCAACTAAAAGATACAACAAGCATTTAAGAGTAAGGGATTCATGTTTTATTATTTTAAGTTTAAATGTATATTTAAAATACAATTTACTTTATGAATTTATTTAAATATTTTTTCTAAAATAATTTATTTAAAAATATTTTAATAAATTCTTCAAACAAATTCTATTTTTTACATACAATTTATACCCTAAAACGCTTTTTTGGATATCTCATCCCTTTAACGTTCCCACTCAAATTACGTTCCTTGTATATTAAATTTCTTAATTCCGTTGTTTGTAAACTATACTTCCGTTCTTTGCATAAGTATGCCCCATACCCTTCCATTTCTCTTCGTTTAATGTCAATAACACTTCATTCCAGTTGATACAAAGAAAAACTCTCATTCCGATAAGAAAGTGAACAAGGATTATTGTTTAGTCTTACGTGCTACACTAAATTGATCATTGTCTAATACCAACAAACTTTAACGACTTAATAGGACAAACAGGTTAGATTCATACATTACATATAATGCATCCTAGTTTTCATTCAATTTAGCTCATTGGATAGTACACATCTCAACAACAAGAAGAAGACAGGATAGCACACAGCTTAGTAGACTCTAATCCAGGAGTTGTTCAACATTCTTAATCCTTGGAAGATTATTAAGCATGCAACTTCCCATATTGTTTCAGCTAGTGAAGGGAAAGCCTGCAAAATGTGCAGAAGAAAAGAAGCTGATTGTCAAAATCTTGATCAACTAAGTAAATTAATTGAGCTTGGAAAATGCATTATAAAGATTTCTGAATAAGTTTTGATTCCATTATATGCTCTGGCTGCTCACCCTAATTTGAGAGAAGTATCTGAGCTATCATCATCCACAGGAGGGCCACTAGTGCAACTGCAAACATTTGTGACAGACTCCGAGGACATGCCTTCTTCCTGAACCGCAATATCCGACTCTGCTGGTAAATGTCTTTTCCCCTTAGACAATGCTACCATCTGCAATTCCCGAAACCCTCACCAATATCAACCAAACATTTATATTCCATATAACTAAAAGAATTAACGTTTAAACTGTAAATTCACTTACTTTATCTTTAAGTCGTTTGTTCTCTTCCAGTAATTCTGCTCCCTACATTATTAAAATGAAGGAAATAATTATAGGTGAAATATTTGTATAACAAAATAAAAACTGGACTAAGTATGGTGCTAACCTTCTGCTCAAGTGCAGAGATCTCATTCAAAATCCGTTCACCCTGGAAGAGGAGAAAATGAAATCGAACAAAGGGATACATGAGTTTTTTTAACATAAATTACCAGGAAAACAACTTATAATTAAATTAATTAACCTTGGTTTCAAGCACTCGGGTTAGTCCAGATTCAAGCATTTTCTCAAGCTGCTGCAACTCTTCTATACTCAATCCTTGAAGATCCTCTCCTCTCATCTGCCTGTACACATATTTAGAAAGAGATCGATCAATAGGGAATATATAATATAAGGATCAAATCAAGTATTTATCAAATTAATATTCCTTATAAATAACTGAGGAAAACAAATTACTCACTTTAACTGGTGGCTTTTGTCGGCAACTTCCTTGCTCAACATTTGATTGCTATTCTCTAGCTGTAAAAATTTTTTAAAGTATTTTTAAAGTATTTTTATAGGGAAATGGAGAGAAGTGGAATATTGTGATGCTGCGGAATTAACAGAACAAAGAAGAGAACTTTGCCAATGTACAAGCTCTGAAGGAACTTTCTATGGATATATATATATATATATATTAATATTAAGCATGATAGAGATATAAACCATGAAAAGAGTAGGTGATTATTAAAAAAAAAGGTAATTACCTGCAGTTCGAGAGATGGTTGATCAAGTTTGTTGATGTTACTAGAATGCAGATTATAGCGAGACAGAATGTCTTTCATACTACGCATAGAAAGAAAGAATAATAAAAGTGACTTAAATCATCAGTAAAAAGCTTAAAACTAATTAGGATTGGAGTGTCCCTTGTACAAAAAACTAAATCAAGCAACCATTAACCATATTCATGAAAGCCTATGAAATTAAATTTCAATGAGAAGACTACATAGAAACAGGCCAAATGAAAAATGGCTCAAGAACCACAACAAAGTAATGGCTGCATCATATCCCTATTAAATCCAAATCCAAGGAAATTAATTCATTAACCATTAAAATGTTCAAATTCAAAGTTTGGCAGCATGAAAAGTTGTCTTATTCATGCGCATATAATGAATTAGAGTAAGCCAATTATAGTGACTTACCCGCAAGAACCAAATTTGACCTTATATCAATCATATATATTGTAAACTAGATAAAGTGACAAACACATAACATGCAACAACCTAACTTTAACTTATGCGCAAGAAACAGATTTGACCTATATCAGATGTTAGATACCTCCTATTTCCTATGATTATCTAATTTAAGATTCAAATCACAACCATACAGACAGAAAGGAAATTGGAACTCTACATAAATATTATCATGAATAAATAGGCTTTGTTTTCTAGTTGTAGTGATGAGTTTATCATATATTGTAGGCTAAAGATAACAAAATAAACATAACAAGCAATATATTTTGAAATCATGGCAGTTATACACAAATGATCATAAAATCACATCTTGTATTCGAAAACAAGCCAACAGAGAATGCTTGTCCCGAGCGGTACGTATATGTACAAATCATGGATATATTCTATTTATTTCCAATCAATAAAATTGACATCCGTGGGTCTAAAAATATATTCTATTTAAGTCCTAACAAAGGTCTAATCTCTGACAATAATTTTTCTTCATAGGCAAATCATTAACTTATTAAAGATTTAATCACTAAAAACTAATAACTTTGAATACTACCCAACTTTTTTAATGAGTATATTATCCACAAAATTCATATATTTTTGTAAAATCTCTTCCTCCAAGATTTGAGTTGTTAATGGGAGACAACATTCCATGAGGAAGAAGAGAGAGAATATAATGGTGAGTCTCCAGATATTTCATGAAATACATAGAATTTCAGACACCATTATAAGTACTTGGTTGGTAAAAGTAAAAACTAAATATTTTTCCATGTTTGGCAGCTTTCAGTGTCTCAACTCGTCTAAGAAGCTGTTTAAGGGTTTTGAATCAACCCTAAGAGATTATCATCACTGTTTTCTTCCATCGTTCCAAGAGATCAGCAGGCCTAAAACCGAGCCGGCATCAAACTATATAAGTACTCAAGAAGAGAGAAATTGCTTACTTGGAGCTGGCATACTCGAAGAGCTTCCCAGTAGCAGAGAAAATGATGAGGGCAACCTCAGCATCGCAGAGAACGGAGAGTTCTTCAGCTTTCTTGAAAAGCCCCCGTCTCCTCTTGGAAAAAGTCACCTGCCTCGCCGTCACGTTGTCGATCTTCCTGATCTTGATCTTCTCCCGAGCCATCTTTCTTCCTCTACTGATCTCCTCCCTCCAAAAAGATCGGAACTTTAACCTTCCTTCACCCATATCAACACACGAAATGAGTTAAACACAACAAAAAATAAATGGGTTTCAGGCCAAACCATTTGAAACCCTAGTTTAACTTCAAAAACCCACAAAAAGTCTTCAGATCTGAGTTAAGAAATCAAGAAACGCTGGGCAAAGACCAAAACCCAACAAATCTCTGCACACGAACATGCAAAAAGAATGAAATTATGGGTTTCTCTTGGTTTACCTTATTAATAAGATGCCGAGTGGGTGTAGTAACACAGACAACCAAAAGTGCTGGCTCAAGAAAGGAAAGGGGAAGTTCCCTAAAATAGGTAAACAAAAGAGATCATGAGAGATGAGTTTTTGTCCTGAACATTTTTTTACTAAAAATGTTGAACAAAATGGGGTTCTGCTGAAGAAGCGAGAGAGAGATATAAATGGAAAGGGGGAATACCTGAAAGGATGAGTAAAATGAAAAACAACAGTTCCCCCATAGGATTTTGTTGAATTTAGGAAATAGTAATGGAGTTTTCATGGATTAATTAAATTAGTATTTTATGTGGACTGATCGCTTTCCGTACATGGCTAGTAATGATGGTGGAACCCTACTTATATATCCACTACCACCCATAAAGCAGCCTGCTCTGCCTCCTACTCCTAGTTCTTGTAAGACTTTTCACTTCTCGCGATTTATCACGATAAATAGCAAAAATAAACTCACATATGAATGAATTACTTGCCTAAAAAGTAAATACAATTTCTTCCATCAAACTGTTTTGGGCAGGGAAAAATAAATGATGGAATAAAAAAATTTAAGATATTTAAT
>BPVZ01000053.1:2159090-2171510 GCA_020521535.1 Rubroshorea leprosula | reverse complement strand
AGAAGTTCTGGACAAGGATTAGTTGAGTTCAAGAATGAAGTAGCACTTATAGCCAAACTTCAACATCGAAATCTTGTGAAGCTTTTAGGATGCTGCATTCAAGGGGAGGAGAAATTGTTAATTTACGAATACATGCCTAATAAAAGTTTGGACTACTTCATTTTTGGTTCGACTTCCTGTGAGACCTTTTTAATTAACTTAGTAGGACTAGCATAAATTCTTCACAAGTTGGTTGCATCTTTCAGTGCAACTCTTTTTCAAAAGCTATTGTTGAACACTTCATTAATATGAAGAAGATATTACATGACAGATGATACAAGAAGGAATCTATTAGACTGGTCAAGGCGTTTTCACATTATTTGTGGAATTACTAGAGGGCTTCTTTATCTACATCAAGATTCTAGATTGAGGATCATCCATAGAGATATCAAAGCTAGCAATGTTTTGCTTGATAATGAAATGAATCCCAAAATTTCAGACTTTGGCTTGGCTAGAACATTTGGAGAACAATCAGACGAAAAAACAAATAGAGTGGTTGGAACCTAGTAAGTCTTATCTCCATGCTACCTAATCTACAACAAAATTTTTGTTGATATAATTTGTCTTAATTATTATTTTGCAGCGGTTATATGGCACCAGAATATGCCATTAATGGACAATTCTCAGTAAAATCCGATGTATTCAGCTTTGGCATATTGCTGCTTGAGATAATAAGTGGGAAGAAGAATAGAGGGTTTTACCATCTTAGCCATAATGTTAACCTTATTGGACATGTAAGTATCAAGATTCAACTCCTGCTTGGTTTTTTTATTTTGTTGCTTTCTAATAGGGGTGGGCGAGGTGGTTCGGACCCCTTGCAGGGGAGAGGGTCAAGGTGGCGAAAAGGGTTTGAACCCTTGCCATAGGTTGAGCCCTTTGTGCTTTAAAGGCTCTTCTATTCGACTGGGCCAGTATGCTCTTCTAGGTTCAATACTTACCTTCTTACCTTTCTTTAACTAAAAAATGACAAAGTTTATAATATGCATGTAGGCATGGATATTGTGGAAAGAAGGACGTCCTTTAGAACTGATTGATTCATTTGTGAAAGAATCTTGCACCCTATCCGAAGTATTAAGATGTATCCACATTGGTCTTTTATGTGTTCAACAACATTACAAAGACAGGCCGAGTATGTCATCTGTGGTTTTGATGCTGGGTAGTGAGACTGAATTGGTACAACCCAAAGAACCTGGTTTTCTTTTTGACAAGAAATCCCCTGAACTTGAATCAAGTTCAACAAATGGGCTTAGTCTCTCAGTGTTAGAGCCTCGATAAAAATTACCTGAACGCTGCATGCCTCTTGCTATAATTATGCTATTTAATGTTAATCACAAATGCTTGCTGAAGAAAAGCAAAGAAAGGTTGAAAGAATACTGAACTTGTATTCACAGTAGTCATTGGTGTACAAGAAATGTATTTATATTTACAAAAAAGTTGATTGAGATGTAATTATGCCTGACATTGAGGAAGGCTCAACGGCACATTATTTGACCATTGCTTTTGAATATGATTTGTCCTTGATTTTTTGAGATTGTTTCCATAATTACTGAGCATGATTTCTTGATATTGTTTCCATATCTATTGAGCATTCTCTCTCACTTGATTCATGCTTTGACAACTCCAGTTGTTATGATTTCTCAATACTCCCCCTCAAACTGGAGTGGGGTGAAGCAGCCACTCCTAGTTTGAACTAAAAGAATTGAAATTGTGGTCGAGGTAGCGGCTTTGTAAGTATATTGCTAGTTGTTCAGTGTTGGGCATGTATCTTGTTACTAGTGTATCGATTGCCACTTTCTCTCGAATAAAGTGGTAGTCTAATTTTCTGTGTTTGGTTCGGGCATGAAAGACTGGATTAATAGACATATAGAGGGCACTTATGTTATCAGAAAACAAGTGAGGAGGAAAGAGCAAGGGAATTCCAATATCATGAAGAAGATATGTGATCCATATGATCTCAGTTGTGGTGGAGGTTAATGCATGGTACTCTATGTCAGCAGTTGATCGTGATATAGTTGGTTGCTTTTTGGAGAACCATGATATACAATTTTCTCCAAGGAAAATGCAGTATCTTGTTATGCTTCTTCTTGTAGTTGTACAGCCGGCCGAGTAGACATTGGAAAAGCCTGTCAAAGATAAGGTGTTGCAAAAGTAAAAACGAAGACTATAGTGCAGTGTACCCTTTATGTATCTTAGGATGCGCTTAACATCATGGAGGTGGGCAAGAGTGGGGTTTTGCATAAATTGACATACTTTGTTCACAGCATAGCATATATCAATTCGAGTGATAGTCAAATATTGAAGAGCACCAACAATTTTCCTATATTCTTTTGCATCAACTAGCTCCGTGTCTCTTGAAGAAGGATTTTCTTTGATAGCCAATGGAGTTACAATTGTGGGAGCCTCAAGCATTGATGTGTGGCTAAAAAGATCATTCCATCAAATGTGGTGACCTATATTCTAAGAAAATAGTTAAGAGTGCCAAGGTCTTTGAGTGCAAATTCTCCAGTAACATGATCAATGATTTGTTGTAGAAGCCTTGTTGAACTTGAAGTAAGGACAGTGTCATCAACATAGAGTAGAAGTAAAGCAATGTCGTGGTTGGTATGAAGTACGAATAGAGAGGAGTCTGCTTGGTTGCACTCAAAACCCATTTTCAAAAGATGTATGGTGAAAGTATCAAACCAAGCTCTCGAAGCCTATTTGAGGCCATAGATGGATTTATTGAGCTTGTAGACATAGTTAGGATAACTTGGGTCTTCAAAGCTTGGTGGTTGGGTCATATATACTATTTCTTTAAGTTTTCCATGAAGGCATTTTAACATCTAGTTGCCGAAAAGGCCACTCAAGGGTAGTGGCTAGTGCTATAACTAAGTGTAGTGTTGTCGGTTTAAAGACAGGGCTAAAAGTCTCATCAAAGTCTACTCCGGGTATTTGAGAGAAGCCTTTAGCGACTAAGCGTGCCTTGAACTGTCCAAACTGCCATCAGAATGAAGCTTAGTTTTGAATAGCCATCTGGAGTTTACAATATTGATAGATGGTAAAGGTGGTGTTTCATTCTTTGGCAGGGCAACTAGTTCTTCTTGCGTGGCCTCGACACAATGTGAGCCTTTTATTGTTGTTTCAACAGATTTCAATTCATGAATGTCAGGCGCTGCAATGTGCAAAGAAAACTTATTAATGGTCATAGTATGAACATGTTTAGAAAAATTGGTCTTCACATGTCCTGTATGAATTCTAGTTTGAGTTTTGGTCAACATAGGATGATGGGAAACCGAGGAAGCATTATGAGGTGGTGGAGTTGTTCCACAACGTGCTAAGCTTGAGCTAGAAACAACAGGTTCCTCAAGGTGCTAATTTCCATTTGTTGCTTCTAAGGGAGCTCAATTAGAGACTTCCGATGATTGAAGAGATCCAAATTCTTCTTGGGCAAATGATTCTTTTGAATTAGATCCTTCGAATGATTGAGAAAACCTGGAATCCTCTTGAGTATTATTTAATTGGGTGTTGTCTTCTCTGGTCAGGATTTGTGATGGTGTCACATTGTTTTTTTCTCAACATGGATTGGGAGCACCTATTATAGTTTCATCAACATTGCCTCTGAAGTTGTTGCTGCTGTAATTATTTTCCTCCTCTTTAGAAGTGGTGGTGTGGTGTGAGGGTGTCAAGAAAGTCAACAACTTCTCATCCAAGTGCCTTGAAGGTTGTAAGTTTGTTGAGGCTTGAAGCCATTCATCATTGTTAGGGTACTTGCATAATTGCCCATCTCTATTAACATCCTTTGAAAGCTTTGTAAGATCAATATAAGGCATAAAATATTCATCAAAAGCAACATGCCTAAAGATATACATACGTTGAGTAGGAGTATGTAAGCATTTATATCCCTTATGTATTTGGCTGTACCCAAGGAAAATACAAGGTAGGGACCTCTGTTGGAGTTTGTGTAAAAAATTATTTCTAAAGTATGGGAAACATTAACATCCAAACACTTTTGTCATTGAATAATCAAGAATGTTACCATACAACAATTAATATGGAATTTTATTGTTTAGTAAAGGAGTGGGCATCCTATTAATAAGGAAAATAGCAGTAGAAAAACTGTCAGTCCAATAATGCAGTGGCATATTAGCATGAATTAACATAGTTAAACCTATCTCAACGATGTGTCTATGCTTTATTTCCACAACACCATTATGTTCTAGAGTACTAGGACAAGATACTTGTTGCTTGATGACATAGTCTTCTAAGTGTTTAATGAAAGCAATACTGGAGAATTCTCCTCCACCATCACATTGGAATATTTTGATGCTTTTATTAAACTAATTTGCAACCATCTTTTGAAACTTTAGAAAAACACTAAGGAAGTCAAATTTTCTATGCAAAAGATAAAACTATGTAAACCTACTATAGTCATCTACAAAAATCGCATAATAGGCAAAATGATTAATAGATTGCACTGGAGAAGGCCCCTATAAATCACAATGTATTTTTTGAAAGGGTGAATCGGTTCTTTCATTATTTTTTGAAAAAGGGAGCTCACAACTCTTCCCCATTTGATAGCTAGTGCACAAATAGGGAGGCTTAGTCCAATTGGATACAGTAATACGATTCTTTGATGCTAGAGTTTTTAAAACACTAGAATTTGGATGTCCTAGTCTTTGGTGCCAAATAGAATCAATAGCCTTATTTGAGATAGCAACAAGAACATGTTTTTCCTCTTCATCCAATGCATACAATTGCCTTTTCCTAGTGCCTCTGGCCAACACCGCATGTGTTGCTTGGTCCTTAATCACAAAACCGTTAGATGAGAATTCAAAAATGCATGAATTATCATCAGTAAACTTACTAGCAGAAAGTAAATTTTTCTTAAGAGTAGGAACCACCAAAACATCTTTAAGTTTTAAAAAGCCAATGGAGATAAAACCAATATGAGAAATTTGCAAGGGAGTTCCATCACTTGTGAAAACTTTTTGTTTACCATAATAAAGTCTTTTAGTATAAAGTTTACCTGTATCTGAGGTCATGTGGTCAGTAGCTCCAGTATCAATATAAGTGTTTTGATCCTTATCTTCTAATAGGCTTAACGTTGCAAAAGCTTGAGGTAATTCTTCACTTTGATATGCATGGTCAAATTTGTACCAGCATTTTAAGGCTATATGGCCTGTAACACCACAGATTTGACATTGATTCTCACCTTGTTGTGTCGAATTTTTTGATTGAAATTTTTGTGGTATGGCTTGTTGTGGTATAGGATTGTTGTTGATCATAGGATTCCTATGGTTGGACACATTATGTCGATAGTTTCTAGCTTGAACAAATCCTCTACCTCTAGAGTTGAAGTACCTGCTACCATTGCTTCTACCACGTTGCCCTCTACTCCTTTGTGCAACGAAGGCTTGGGCATAGTTTGGAACTTTATCCTTGCTTTCCTGTTCAGCAACTTGCAAATCTCTTTCATTGTTTTGTAACCCTACAATATATATTGACTAAAGGTAGGACATGGAGGCTTAGATAAGACAGCAAGATTGTAAGGCTAGTACCGTCCCCCTACTATGATGGAGAGTTGAAACACTTTGTCTAAGTCATTAATAGGCTTACATATAGCAGCTAAATTGTCACAAGTTCTCTTGAATTTTCTTATGAAATCTTTAAGAGATTCATCATCTCCTTGTTTGATTGCTAATTGGCCTTTAAGGTGCAACTCTTGCTCCTTTGTTGATGCCAAATAATGTTCCTTTAAGCATTTCCAAATTTGAAAAGCTGAGTCACAGCCAACAACGAGGCTCAAAGCTTCTTCATTCATGGTTCCAAGTAACCAACTAGTAAGTAAGCCATCATTGTTTAGCCAAACTGCATAGTCAGGATTAAGCTCTTCCTTTCCACCTTTGCTGATTGTTGCAACTAGAGCCTCTTCTTCTAGATGATGTATAAGTTGAGTGCTACGAATTAGAGGAAAGATCTGTGATTTCTATAGCAGAAAAGTGCTTGACAGCTTGACCGAAAGAAGGCTTGCCATCTGGTGGAAGCTTTGAATGGTAAGCAAATTTTGGTTCTTCACCATGAGTTTGATTTTCTTGTGAATTAGATGTGAAACACGAACAAAGTGAATTCAAATGCAAAAAAGGACACAACACTTGCTATTCAGATACAAGCAACAACCTGCTCTGATACCATGAAGAAAAGCAAAGAAAGGTTGAAAGAATATTGAACTTGTATTCATAGTAATCATTGGTGTACAAGAGATGTATTTATGTTTACAAAAAAGTTGATTGAGACTGTAATTATGCTTGACATTGAGGAAGGCTCAATGGCACATTATTTGACCATTGCTTTTGAATATGATTTGTCCTTGATTTCTTGAGATTGTTTCCATAATTGTTCAGCATGATTTCCTAATATTGTTTCCATATCTGCTGAGCTATCTTTCTCACTTGATTTATGCTTTGACAACTCCAGTTGCTGTGATTTCTCAATACTTGCCATATAGCCTTAACCATTATTTGTACTAAAATAATAGGGATATTTATATTGCTGTATCCTTAGCACTTCATTGTCCAACATAAATTCATAAATTACTCTATCTATATATATAGATGAAAAACTATTTTAAAATTCAACTTGTAAAGTTTGAAACCTTAGATGAGCAGCGGGCTCTCTCATATTGGGTCCTCCCCTCATCCAAGTATCCCTAAGCCAAAACATCGTCATTTAAAGGTCATCCATAAGGTAGTCCCCCCTGGAACACTCCCATAAAGACTACAGCACAAAGGGAAGAACCCCCTCCAACAAAGCAAGAAATAACCACCGGCTTCATGGATCCGATCAGCAGAATCCACCCGCACACACAGACCATAGACTATTTTTGGATCCCTCATTTTCTCAGGAAACTGAGAGAATATGAAATCTCTCCTCTCTTTTTACATGCTGACTCTTACTCTTCTTCCGCGCTGGGGTTTTCAAAGGTCAGATTTTTGGGATTGGTGAGTCCATGGCCCAAGTATCACTAGCGCGGTTATTCATATTGCTTCTCTCAGCCTCAGTCTCAAGTATATGTATTAAGCAAATTGGTTTCTAGGTATCTATTTATTATTCAGTATGATATCAAAATTGCTTTCCGTCTCTCTTTGGTTTCTGAGAAAATTGGTGAAAAGTGAAAATAATTATCTGGCCCCATTTCTTGGACTAAATTCCTAAGACTTTTAACTTGTTATTAAATCATTTTCGTGTAGAAATTAAGGTCCAACTGCAGTATTTTTTTCAGGGTAGGGAACTTCTAGAAAGGGTTGTTACCGGGAATTACCGGGAAAACATGCACACTAATTCACACTCAAGAGTCAAGACTACTGCATTTGGGATATTTGAGCTAACCTGCCATTATAAAGGTTCCATTTGTTATTCATGAAAAACTGCAAAACAATGGTTATTCGATTTTTAATGTTTATTATCATCATCCTCTCATTGCTTTTCTTCTCTAGATTCTCATATGGAACAAATATCATCATCCTATCTAACAATCTTGACGTTTGTTTAGATAAAAATTAATAAAGGGAAAGGAAGGGAGAGGAGGGGAAGCAAAGGAAAGGAAATGAAAGGACTAATGTTAATTTATTTGGATAAACAAAAGTGGACGAGAGGGAAGGATAACACTCTTATTTAATTGAATAATTTAAAGGAAAACAAAACAAAACAAAACAAAATAAAATATTTAAAATTCACTAATTAAAAAATAATTGATATAAAATATTTTTATATATTTATTTTTTATAAAAAAGTTTAATAAAATTAAATGTATAAAGTCAATCCCTTCTAATCTCTCTAATTTGGTAAGATTGAAAATAGAGGAGTTAAGGAGGTTCCATCTCCCTCCCCCTCCATTAAAATTGGTAACCCAAACATGAGAAGGAGGCATTTCTCCATCCTCTTTCCCTTTCCCTTCAATTTCCCCAATCCAAACTAAGGTAGTAATGGCAGAACCTCAATTTCTAGTGATGGAAGCTCTGAACTAGGGTTCTTCAGTTTTGGAAGCTCTGGTAAGAGCTGTTATTTGGGAATTTGGTTTAGGAAAGTCTAGTTCAAACTATTGTTTAGGCATCAAACTCAAAGGAAGAAGCTCGAAACCCAATAGTTCAACTCTTGGATTCTAGAAATCTTGTTCTATCGGTTAGAAATACAAGTATTTTGTGGCGAAGCTTTGACTATACTACTAATACTTTGCTAGCTAGGATGAAATTTGGATGGAACTTAAGGATTGGATTTAATCGACAGCTATTAGTGTGGAAGACCCTAGATGATCCATGCCCTGGAGACCTTACTTATGCAATAGAGCCAAATAATTTCCCCAATTTTGTTATGTGGAAAGGCGCAAGAGAGTACAACTGAATATGCCCCAGCTGGAATGGCATCGGAATGAGTGGTGCACTCCACTTGAAGCCCAATCCGTAATATAAGTTTATTAAAATTAAAATTAATCTAGTAAATTAAAGTTAAAATGTTAAATTAATCTAGTTAATTAAAGTTAAAATGTTAATTTTATAAATAATACAAAATAAAAAATATATAAAAAGGTTTCTAAGCCATAAGTTA
The DNA here is from genome assembly GCA_020521535.1 of Rubroshorea leprosula. Lineage (NCBI taxonomy): Eukaryota > Viridiplantae > Streptophyta > Magnoliopsida > Malvales > Dipterocarpaceae > Rubroshorea > Rubroshorea leprosula. The sequence goes on along the minus strand of BPVZ01000053.1, from coordinate 2,162,891 downwards.
ACAACCTACTAAAGTTGGGTTAAAGTTAGCCTTTACTAACCCATGACTCGAGATAACCCAACCCATATGACCTATCATTTGAGGTGACCTAATCCACCCATTTGCCACCTGTGCCATAGCCATCGTCATAAGTTAAAAAAATAAAGCTACCGTCCACCAGGGTAAGTAGACCATTTGATATAAAATTAATAGTTTACAAATCATTTGGAAAGAAAAATTTTTTTTCTAAATTAAATTGAACTAAATCACATAATTAATCAACTGTTTATTGAATTTAGCCTATAGCATCACGAGGAAGGAGAAGAACCCTATCATCTTCCCACTATAAATAGCCGTAATTTATTTCCATAGCATCACAAGGAAGAAGAAATACCCCAAACAAAGCAATTGAATGAGTGTAGGCTCATTTAGAAAAGATATGTGGCAAGTCTAAGGATGATTTAATTAGTTAAAAACTTAGTATAGTAGTTTAGATTCAAATTTTAATTCGAATGAGAGGGTTATATCTATTGTATAACCATCATCATATCATTATATGTTAAAAAAAAAAAAAAAGAGCTACCTTTATCCGCCATGGTAGGCGGCTACATCTGCAAACCATCGCCTGTTTCACGGAGTCGTCGGTAGAATCCACTCAGACCATAGACTATTTTCGGATCCCTCACTTTCTCTGGAAAGTGATGGAGCACCTGCTAACTCGTCGTCTACTTCGGTGCTGTCGTTTTCAAAGGTCAAGTTTCTGCGTTGGTATTTGGGGATGGATGGTGAACTCAAGGTCCATATGACCAAGACCAAGGGTAGCACTAATTGCTGATTTTTCGTCTCAACCTCAGGTAAATGTATTAAGCAAATTGATTTCGGGTATTTGTTTTTAGCATGGGATCAAAATTAATTGCATGCCCTCTCTGTGTTTCATTACTGAGAAAGTAGAGGAAAAATGAAGATAATTTATCTGGCCCCTTTTCGTGGACCAAATGACTAGGATACGTGCACCCCACCCCATCAAATCTTGTTGACATCAATGGAGAGGCTCCCACAATGATGACCATTTTCATCCAACTTCTGCTTGCTTGCTTTTGTTTTTTAATCTTAAATAAATATGGCAGTGGGTGAAATGGAGCTTGTAAAAATGGAAGACGAGTCCTGCTTTCCGTGCTAGTGACTTGGTGCCATTTTCTTTCACCCAAAGCCTACGATGGATACAATTTTAAAAGAAACATAAAGCCTTGTTTGGTAACCATAGTGCCATAGTAGGTGTCATAACCCAATTTCAATCAATAACAAAAGCCAATGGACCATTCTACAAAAAGCTGGAAATTTGAAGGGCTGAGAGGAGGAAATAGCAAAATGATGTCGTTTGTCCAACGGCCTAAACTAAAATATAAAGAGCAATGCTAGGGGCACTCGCTTTTCGCACTCTCCGGTCAACACTTTCTCTTTTATTGGGCCACGTTATCTTGGTTCCCAAGAAGTTGCGCGGAAAGCTTTAAAGAGGCTTACGTGGCCCAATGAAAGGGGAAGTGTTGGCCAGAGAGTGCGAAAAGCGAGTGCCCCTAGCATTGCTCAAATATAAAAGGCTGGGGTTTCAATTGAACGCTAGCCTCTCCTGTTTGTTCTTGCCGCACCTCTTCTCTCAAATTTTCATTTTCATTTTCATCAACTTAAGTTTGGTTGAATCACGATGCCAATGGAGATTTCTTCAAAGCCAAGCTCGGCCAATTGAAGGATTTGGATAAGACCTACAAACCGTAAGTCATCAACTGCAACGAGTCCCGAAGTTGATTCAAGGTGGGAGTAGAGTACCAATGCATAAGAGGTATGAATCTAGCCTTAAAACAGAGAAGATGTGGGAAGAAGTAAGTCAATTTTAGAAATAGATTATTATCTATACTTTTAGGGATTTGGATTAGAGCTTAAAATTAGAAAAGGATTTGGGTTCCTTTTCCCTTTGTCTCTAAACGGGGATTCGACTAGCCAAGGGTGAGCAGAGGCTGAGAGATCGAGAGGGAGGCAGAGAGGAGGAATTCGGAAGGGAAAAACCAGAGAGAAGGCAAAAAAAAAAAAGAACGGAAACAGAAGGGGAAAAGTAGAGAAGTACGCGACAGAAAAATAAAAAAACAGAAGCAGAGGGAGAGTTGCAGAGGAAAGAAGGGCAGAAGCTTGTACCTAAATTTTCAAGACAATAAAACTTTGAATTTTTAGCTTTCTCCAATATTCTTACAGGTGTGTGGATGATTTAATGTCTAGTTGTTGAGGTTTTAATGGTCCAATGCCCAGAATCAAACCAATCAGCAACACAATCAAACACCCAAGAACAGAATAAGCAAATAAAGTAAAATAAAGAGGACACCAGAATTTTTACGTGGAAAACCCAAATGGGAAAAACCACGGGACACTTACCCAGATGAAAAATCAATCCACTACTGAAAATGGATTACAATTTTCGGATCATAATCCGAATCTCTCAAGTTCTAACACCAACAAGGGAGATTTTTCTCTCAACCTCACTCTGTTTTTCTGCACTGCTTTCCCTCTCTGTTTTTCACGCTCTAACCAATCTGCACTCTTTTCAAATTTTAAACAAGAGATTAAATAGGGAGCTTTTGGATACAAGAATAGTGTAACACTATCCTATTAGGGACTAACATGTCAGCATGTCCAAAGTTGGAGGAGTCCACTTTGCTTTTCCCATTTCTTCAACAATAAGAGAAGTCCGTGTCGGAAACCACTGTTCATCTTCAAAACCAAATCTTCCAAGTTTCTGCCATGCGCCATGCACTCAAGGTGCACCTCCATTGTTGAGCCACCCAACTTGGGAGGGCTAGCTCAACACTAGTTCTATATGCATGTTCTGTTTGCTATTGTTGAATTGGGTCTATTATTAATATCTGAAATTTCATTAAGGTTGTGTTTGGTAAAAGTCAGGTATTTGAATTTACTCTATTGTTTCTGTGAGTTATTGTGACAAAAATTAACATGAAGGATTCAGGAATTAATATTTACGCATGAGTTCTGTCCAGGAATTATGATTGCTATAATTAATTGTGATAGATGGGCATTATATCCCAAAAAAAAAAAAAGGGGGAGAAATATACTGTTACAGTAGCTTTGATTGAGTTTTCTGTTAAATAACTAATTTTTTTTTTTTTAATGTTCTATTCTGTTTGATTGTGAATTGTTGGAACTTTGATCAAATGTAAAATAAATAAAGTGGTGCAATTGGAATTTAATTGGAGAAAATTAATTGGAGAAAATCATGTTTTTGGAAGATTGATGAAGATATGAATCATCTTCCCGAATCTGTTCTTTAAATCAATAGATTTCATTGATATAAATTGGTTAATCAAGAAATTGGTATGATCTGAGTTAAGTAAATCATGTGTCTATATATTTTTTTTAGTTAATTAATTTTTTTTTTTCATTACAAATTGAAAATATCTCAAATTTAAAAGTATATGATAATCATATTATGTGAAAGCTGTGAGATGACCTTCCCATGCTTAAGCAACCCTCCTATCCCAATCAATCTTCACACTTAACCAACCTTCATATCCTAGTCAATCTTCACACAAACTTTGGTGATTTATCCACTCAACCTTTGGTGATCTACCCACCTCATTTGAATAGACGGTGGCTTCAACCATTTTGTCATGTCAACCAACCATAGGTGAAAATGCATAAAAGTCAAGCAACCCAGTCCCCACGGCATTCTTCTATTTTGCCAAGACAAGCCGAGGAGGATGTGATCTTGTGTTGTTAAATCTTTTCTTTTACTTTACTATAATTAAATTATTGACAAAT
>BPVZ01000053.1:2137286-2152367 GCA_020521535.1 Rubroshorea leprosula | reverse complement strand
CTTATAGTGTCGTAGGGCTGGGCGCGCAGGCTCACAACTAATTGGTTGCCTGCCAACTGCGTCGAAATTGGGCCTGCGGTGCGGGGGACAAACAGGCTTCGAACTCTAGGACAAGGGCTCATGAAGCCTTAATTGTTTATAAAAATGGTACGGTGTTTGGTTCCAAGCTCAACAACAGAACAATAGAATAATAAACCCAAAAACCCATATTATTTGTTAAGAAAAATAAAATACACATTTCAGTTTTAATTTCATTTAACCTTAATTAATCCTTCTCAAAACCTAATTTCATTCATTCTCTCTTAGAAATTTTCATCTAGCGCATCCCAAAACATTTTTCCCCAATTTAAAAATTTTCAACCATTCCCTCTAATTTTTGAATGGAGTATTCCTTTGCAAGCCTTTGATATCTCGTATTTGCTTCTCACTTTTACTTTCTTTTTCTCACTTCCCAGTTCTCATTCCTATTTGGCCATTCCCGAATCATATCCTTTCTCTAAACAATGCTAACTCTGTTCATCATCCATTGCTAACCCTAATTCCTCATTTGAAAACCCTAATCTAGTTTGGCTTCAGTTATATTTGTGTAGTGCATCTGCACCTATTCACCCATCTGGGTTTTCAAGTCTGATTTGTGACTTTGGTTCACTTTGATTTCAGGTAATTAAACTTAAACGATATTTTTAATTTTGTTTATGAAATTGGAATAGAAACTCTAAGAAAAAAAGTAACCTTAATTTGATTGTAAGTTTGTGATTGTTGCTTTTTTGTACTGGTAATTGCTAAAAATCTCTAACCTAAACCCTCAAGGTTTAATTTTTTGAAATTCATAACTCTCTTTGAAATTTCTGAAATTATTTGTAATGTAATTGAAAGCCTTATTTATTATTTATCTAATTCATTGTATTTTTAGATTAATTTGCTACCCATAATTGTGACAGGAAACGATTTCATTACAAAGAATTCTTTTATACTCCTATCCTACCCTACTTTTTAAATTTGAAATCATAACATCTTTCATGTCCTTGCACTAGTTGGAGCCTCTGGATAAAAGGGAAAAAGATAGATTGCCTTGATTTTTACCGTCATTCATATCCGTAAACATGGAAACTTTGTTGAGTGACTCTTGAAGAGTGGAAAAATAGGTTGGAAAATAGGTAACTTGGTGGATTACGGTTAAGCTTGAAACAGATGTCTACGGAACCAAAAAGTTGGCAGCCAAACCAAAGAACCAAAGCTTATTCGGTTTGGTTTTGGATCACTATCTCAAAAAAATCTCAACCAATAAAAACTATTAGTTCAGTTTCGGTTGCAATGAAGACCGAACCATGCCCAACCCTATAGACTATAGTTGTACATAATTCTTGTATAAAAGAGTACTCTATATCTTGGTATTTTCAATCAATGAAAATACATAATTGTCTTCCTCCGATTGCTTGTTTCTCCTTCCTCATCTCTTCCTTCTTATTTCTCCCTTTTGATCCTCCTTCTCTTCTCTAATTCTCTACTTCTTTCTTTCTAATGCTATTAATCGGTATTAGAGCTCATGACCTCCGACCTGTGGCTATGGCAATCAATGAGTTTTTCTTCTCTAATTCTTTCTTGTTTCTTCCCCAATTTCTTTTCTAAACCCTAATCCTCTATCTCTTCCATTCCTATTCCTCCTTGGTTAGATTCCAGAATTCTTTCACACACACAAAATTCCAAAATATATATATATAACTCAATTTATTGAATCATCTCGTTGATACCCTTGTGGAAAAACCCAATTCTCTCATTTTCTAATTTCTAGTGTAGTATGACAATGGCAGTAAATCCATGGGTGCAATAACATATACAAAATGGATGTGAGTTCAGGCACTAGAAGTAGAGGAGTTTTTAGTGACAAAAATTGAAATTGTCAATATAACTTAACACAATTATGACATATTTTAAAAATTAGTAATAGATACATGTGTATTAAACGATGTTGAAAAAAATTCATCACTAAAAAGAAATTTTATCATTGGAAAATGGTCACAAAGAAAAAATAAGTTTGTAACAATAAAAATCATCATTACAATCCATCACAATTAAGACAGATTTCAATTATTAGTCACATATATCCACACGTTTAATGATGACCAAAAATGAATCACTAAAAGTATATTTCATCACTAAAAAACTATTACAGAGAGTACATGCTTATGATTATGAAAATCATTACTACAACTCATCATAATTTTAACAAATTTCAAATTTTGACCATAAATACCAACACGATCAATGATGATGAAAAAATTTGTCATTAAAGAGATATTTGTCATTGAAAAATGATCATAGATAAAATATGATCTTTGGATAATAAAATTTGTCACTAAAACTCATCACAAACCTTAATGTTACCCAAATAAATTCACAAGATATAATATACATGATAAAAATTGAGATTTTTTGGCAAAATTATCAAAAGGGAGGGAAAGAAATTGTATGGCAATTGGAAATTGCGATGAAACCAAAATATCGTCATTATAAAATTCTTTTCTATGATAGGTGCTAAATTTGTTATTAGGAGCATTAGTGACAAGGGTTTTATTAACGGTCTAAATTTCATTACTAGTTCTAACTTTTGACAAAACATAAGGGTTTAGTGATCAATAATTTAGTTGCTAAATGTGGGTTTTCTTTTTTTGTAAAGAGAAGAGAATTTCTTGAGGACACCGAGATGGAATAACCATGTTTCTCACCAAGAAACCATTGTAAGGAAATTTGGTCCCAATTTTATATTAGATTATTTAGCAATATAACTAGATTACAAAGAACTAGTTTTCCCCAATTTGATGAAATTGGAGATCTTAAGTTGTGGGTGTTTACATGTATTCAGTATTTCATGCCCATAAAATTGCTAAAGAATTCAAGTTACAAATTGCTAGTTTGCATTTTAAGGGTGGAGAATTACAATGGTTAGGAATTTACACACAAAATAGGGTATATCGCCTTCTTGGTATGATTTTTGCCAAGATTTGTATGCAAGACTTGTTGTGGGTGTCTATGGCTGCCATGTGAATTTTGTTGATTTCAAAATGACGATGAAAATGGTGAAGCAAGAAGGCTCAATTAAGGAGTAATTGAGATATTTGATTCTTGGGTTAGTATCACCTATCTACTAGTGTTAAGGAGTGATAAGTAGGATTTGTTCCTCAATGGGTTGAAAGATGATCTTAAAAACCTTGTAGTTTTAAAATGTCCTCAAACACTTCAATTTGCATATTTGTGGGCTGAATTTGAAGAGATTTCCCTTAAATACTCCAAGCATAGCTCTATTTCTTCTAATGTCCTTGCTAAAAAGGATCAAATCATAAAATGATTGATCCTATTATAAAGGGAGGAAATAAGAGGATCAAATCATGTAATCATTTATCCAATTGTAGAAGGAAGAAATATTATTCTATTATGAAGATTGGTCAACTAAGAAAAAATCAATTTATCAATTAATTGATTTCAAGGATTTGATCTTGATTATAATCTCATTGATATTCCAATTATTGTTATTTCCTTATAATATGTATTCATCACTTATATGTAAGAACAAAATGAAAATAAATAAACCTATAAATCCCACTAATTGTGTGTTTTGGATTGCTGTAAAATGCTATGCCTGTAGTTGTAGCTGTGACTGTACTGTAGATGTATTGTAACTATAACTGAAAGTTATTTTAGTGTTTAGTTATTTATTTCTTAGAAGTACTATAGATGAAATATGATAAATTTTATTAATTATTAATTAAAATTTTAAAAGTATTATATTATGTATAATTAGTAAAATAGATAACATTTACTACTTTTTAATAATTGAGGTTTTTTAGGTTCCTTATGATGGATTTTTTTTTGGGTTTCATGGGAAAGCAACTCATAAGGAGGGAATGAGTTTTTAATTTTTTATGAAATTTTCAAAAAAATGAGAGGTTAAGTTTAAATAAAATATTATAAATTATGATGCAATTGAATTAAATGAGATTAGGTTTTAATGGATAATTTTGTAATTGTATTAAAGATTATGTGTTGTCCATGAAAACACAATAGTCAAAAAGCTCCAAAATGAGGCTCTGACTTTATATATATAATTGTTATAGATTTGTTGTAATTTTGTGCACCTTTTGGAAAAATAGTCCAAAAAAATTACTAAATACACATATATCTAAAAATATTGTACAATTATAAGAAAAAGCTCCAACTGCAATCCCAAATGCACCCTAAGGCTTTTGTACTGCGGATTAGGGGGGGCCTTGATGATCATATTGTCCTGGTACTATCCCGAACCACATAATATCGTGTCTTCCTCTCTCTCACTTATCTTTTATTTTGTTCATCTTATTACTATATTATCTTGAGATTTCCACTATTAAAGATTTCCTCACTGCATTAGAAACTTCTTCACAAAGTTGTCAAAATCAAGAGTTTAGGTAAAATCATTTTGGTGAGGTAATATTGAAATCGTAAAATCAAATCTGTAAAATTGAGAATTTATTAAATTAATTTAAAATTTATAAATTACTAAAATTTAACATCAAATGTTTAAATTTAAAGTTTATCCAAGAAGTATAATTATTAATTAATTATTTCAAATCTTTTTTGAACATTTTTCTATCTCATAGTTATTAAATTATTTTAAATTTTAATAATTTTTACCTCAAAAAAATTTTACAAAAAATATTATTAGTTTAACTTATAAAAAATTAATAAAACTTCAAAATTTTTGCTTGAAAATCCCAAAATACCAAATTACATGGCCAAGATTCGAACCACCACCAAACAACCCATAAACGAGGAACAAGCACAGCTCCACCAATGAACTATTGGTGATTATTAGTTATATTATGACACAGAAATCAATAAAATCTTTTAAATTTGTAAAATCTCAATTTTATCCAATTTCATTTGATTTTACAATCTTACTATGATTTTACGATTTTATTGTTTTGTGTTTATAGGATCCTGATTTTGACTTAGATTTTACACAACTTGCATTTCTAAAATCATAAAATTGCACAATTTTATGAGTTAAAATGCGATTTTGACAACTACGCTTCTTCATAGTATCAAAGCAAGTTGATCCAAGACTACATTTAGCTTTCCAAGTGAAAGTCAAGTGAAGCTTCATGTCTATTTTTTTTTTCCTCACACTTCTATATATCTTCCCATCTCTCCTTTGAAAAAAAAAAAAAAGAAAGAAAAAGGAAATGAAGAAAGAAAAGAAAAAAAGAGAGAGAGAGAGAGAGAGAGAAGCAAAAAAAAATAAATTCTCCTTTTTTATTATTTTTTTCCTTACAAATAGGAGAGATCATTTGGCCATCTTTTAGACTTCTCTATGCAAGCTAAAAAGATATTGCATATTTCAAAGAAAGAGCAACACCATCCTTGAAGGTGATTTACGAGCAAGTTGGACACTCAATTAACATCTCCACACTCCAACTTAAGGGGAGTAAAGAGGATCAAATTATAAAATGATTGAGCCTATTATAAATAGAAGAAAGAAGAGAATCAAATCATGTAATGATTAATCTAATAGTAGAAGTACAGAATATGATCATGTCATTATGAAGATTGATCAACCAAGGAGAAATTAAAATTGATAAATTTCAAGGATTTGATACTAATTATAATATCATTAATAGGAGATTTCCAATTAATTGTTATTCCTTTATTTTATGTATCCCTCATCCTATAAATAGGGTAAAAATTATTTTTGGTCCAAATGAGAGGTTGAGACAATATCTAGTATTTATGATAAAGGTTGAGGACTAAATTTGGTATTTACCCAATTAATAAACTCAAACAAAATGATAAGATGTTAAACAATGGAAGAGCTTGATAACACAAGATTGCAGGCCCTTAAAAACTCAATTAGCTCCAAATTTACTTACTCAAATCAATAATCTATTTTCACATGAATTGTTTCCACCTCAAATTTAGTAATATCTTATAAGTTAAATATTAACCAAGAGTCCTATTCCCATAATAATATAATTTTTAACCTCAAAATATATTTGTATAGCTCTACACATAATCAATTATGGAGATTATTCTAAACTTGAGAAAGTCATTTTTTTTTTTTTTGAAAAGCAAAGGAATTTTATTATATTATTATTATGTGAATACAAAGGGTACTCAAACCCATAAACATCATCATGTAAATCTACAAGCAGCTAAAGGGGTCAAAACACAAAAAAAAAACCCAAAAAAAATCCAAACATGAGTATCTTGGAGATCAACTACCCTTCGAACCTCTATTTCTTATTATTCATGCATCTCACTGGATTAGAAATCCATTCCATGAACAAGAAATTTTTGGGTTTAACAGAGCTCTAACCCAGTGAAATGAGCGGATTTGTACCAGTTCAAATAGCTTATCTTTCTTAGGCTTCTTGTGTTGGAGAGTGGTTTCATTTTTACTCAACCATAATGACCACACTATGGCAAATCATAACATATTCCAGCTTTTTCTCAGAATTTTTGGGCCCTTGTGCCATATGTGTTGATGGAAGACATCTAAGCAAGTGTTCCCCAAAACACAATGTATCCCCCACCAATTGAGACATCTAATCCATAATTTGAAAGAGATGTTGCAAGACACAAATAGATGATTAGTATGTTCAGCAAATGAGTCACACCAAAAGTAGTTGATCCTTTGGTTAACATCTAAAACCCCACTCTTTGCCAAATTAACCTTGGTGGTAATTTTATCTAGGAGCAATCGCCATGAAAAAGCACTCACTTTTGATGGAACCTACGCACCCCACAGCTTTTTGTACTCCAACAATCTAATTCTTCTTTTCTTGCAAGCTGCTCATAGGTTGATCTTGTAGTATGTTTTCCCCATGTATCTAGCCTTCAACTCCAAGTGCCCTCAACGTCTTGCACCAATTTTTTGTGTTTTATAACCTCAAGAATTTGTTGCATTTTGTCTTCTTCCCAAGCTCATAGTGGTCTTCTCCACTGGAATCTCCAAAACCAGCACCCATTTGTCCAGTGACCCATATCATAAATGCTACAATTTTTTTTTTTTGTAGCCAACAAAAAAAAAAAAGTCTAAGGAAAGCATTAGCAATTGAATCCCCACCAATCCATGTGTCTTTCTAGAACCTAACCCTCCTCCCATCACCCAAATTCAATTTGAAGTTTGAAACCAACCATCCATCCTTACTACCTAAGCTTGCATTCAATTTACAAACATCCTTCCACCAAGATGAACCTAAGCCCTCGCCCTCCCTCAGCCATGATACCCAGTTCCCTACCTCACCTCCATATTTTTCTTTTAATATTCTAACCCATAAACCCTGCTCACCCTCTATCAATTTCGCCCACCATTTACCAAGCAAGGCCATATTAAACCATCTCAAATTTTTTACATCTAAGCTTCCCTATTTTTTACTGCAACATACCACATCCCAAGACACCTATCTAATCTTTTTACCTTCCTCAAGACTTACCCACAAGAAATTTCTCCTAATTTTATCAATTTCATAAATTACCTATTTAGGAAGTAGATAAAATGACATCAGAAACACTAGAAGAGTTGACAGCACAAAGTTGATAAGGGTGATCCTTTTGCCAAGAGATAAATCATCCTTTCCATAGTGTGAGCTTTCTTTTGAATGTCTCAACCAGGGGTTTCCATGTGTCTATTCATCTTAGGTTTACACCCAATGGCATTCCCAAGTATTTGCATGGAAGGGAATCAGTTTTACAATTCAGCAGCCACGCCATTTTCCTAATCGATTCTTCATCAATATTGACTTCGATTAAAGAGCTCTTTCCATAGTTTACCCTAAGGCTTGACACCAATTAAAATGCCCTCATAATGCATTTAATTGTCTAGATGTTGTTTTCAGTTGCCTTACCTATAAATAGCATGTCATCTACTAACTGTAGGTGGCTAATTTGTAACTCCTTTTCTCCAATTTTTAATCCCTGTAGAAATCCTTTTGAGATAGCTACTGCAGTTAATCCATTTAAAGCTTCTACCACTATTAAGAATAGAAATGGAGATAGTGAGTCACATTACTGAAGTCCTCTAGACATCAAGAACTCTTTTAGACATTCAAAGATCCACCCCCTCCAAATTGCATCAAAACCCATTCTCTCCATCATGTATTCAAGAAAGGACCAGCTCACATTATCATATGCCTTTTAGAAGTTGATTTTGAAGACAAAACATTGGGACTTCCTTTTCCTCACCCCATCAATTGCTTCATTCACTACAACCACTCCATCAACCAATTGTCTTCGCTCAATAAATGCAAAGTGATTTTCCCTTATAATTCTATTCAATACCATGTTGAGTCCATTTGTTAGTAATGTAGTAAGAATTTTATAGGCCAATTAAGGAGATAGGTTTATACTCCTCAACACCTTGAGGGTTCTCTCTCTTCGATATCAAAACAATAAAGGAAGCATTAAAACACCTTACCAATCTTCCATTTCTATAAAATCCATAAGAAACTCCATGACGTCTGCTTTGATCACCTCTCATTTAGTCTTTAAAAAACCAAAATTAAAGCCATTCAAACCTGGCACTTGGTGCTGTCATAGTTCCATACCGCAACTTTAACTTTTTCTTTAAAAGGTTCAGTAAGCATGCATTTGTCAACGTCTAAGATAGTCTTGAAATTTAACCTTTATAGAGCCGATCTTGGCCATCCTTCATCAATGAATAAGTTCTCAAAATATTTCATTATGCCTTGTTTTATCTCTTCAACTTGCTTCAGCTCCTTGCCTTTTATGGAAATTACAATTATTTCATTCCTATGACATTTCCCCTTGATGCATTTGTGGAAATAACTAGTATTTGTGTCTCCTATTTTTAGCTAAGCTTTCCTCGCTTTTTGTTGGGCCATCTCTTCTTTCAGTTGCATATTTTTTAACAACTCAATATAATGAGTGCTCCTGAGTATAAGGTCTTCATTGGTTAAGCTGTGCCTCATTTTTTACTAGTATAAGGCAGTGATCTGACAAAGATCTATGGAGTCCCCACTACTTCAAATCAAGTCATTTCATTAACCAACAATCATCAAACAAAAAGTTGTCTAAGACAGCTCATACAATGACTAGTTGGTTGGTACCAAGTCTACTTCCTTCCCAACAATGGAAAATCCATCAAGCCGTTACTCACTATGAACTGCTCAAACTCCTTTACTTCTCTCGTCACACTCTTACCCCCCACCCCACTTTCTTTCCTACAGACTTTTGATAGCATTCAAGTTACCCTCAAAGCACCAACATGCCCTATTATTCCTAATCAACTGTTCAAGTTCTCTCCATAACATTCTTTTCCCTGCCAAGTCACACGAGGAGTACACATTATACAAAAAAACATGGGAAAGCATCAAGAACCCATAACCCATGAATCTCAAGAAAGCCCTCTCTTTCAAAAACACTTAGTTAGTTTCTTTAACATTTCACTATTCCACATGATAATTAATCTTCCAAAGGCTCCCGAGGATGATTTTACCACTGATTCCATATTATCTATGTCCTATAGCGTTTTACAAAATCTCTTATCAATAGTTTCTACTTTTGTTTCTTACAAGAATAAAACCTCAACTCTATGCTTTGTCACTAGCTCTTGAACTTCCCTTTTTTTCCTGCAACCCCCCAATCCCCTAATATTCAACAATAGCAAAATCATGGGGAATTAGCAAGCACTTAATTTTTGGTGGGCATTCTTGCCATGTCTTTCTTTCTTCTTTCTCTGTCACGTTGCTCCATCTCTTTAAGCTTTTGAAGTATCGGTATCTCGTCCCCTTTTACTGAACCCCACAATTCTTTGATTCAACTCCATAATGCTTTTTGATTTTGTCCTGCATCCCAATCCCTTGTTGCAATTCTGAATATTATTATCATTTATAGAGTTATCTGCTACCAAGTCTATTAGATCTGCCTTGAAGATGACTTGTTGCATCTTTTTTTTTTTTTTTGTCACCAGCCAATTCCTTTTCTTTTTCTTCTGCAGCAAGAAACCTTCAAGCCCGCGAGTTTGCGTGTACATTGACTGGCATGTCTTCACTCTCCATTTTTTGCTTTTTATTCTTCTTCCTCTCTCGTAATCTGGCCCATTCCGGCAGCTCCCCTGAGTCACTATCCATATCTTCCTAAAAAGAATCTGAATCTGCTTCTCCTAACCTCACATGTGTGCCATTCTTTATCTTTTCTTTAGTAAGCCTAACCAAAGATATTGGGCTTGATAATTCATGGTTTAGCCCATCATCCTTCGACCTATTTCTCCCATTTCTTAGGTCCAACTCTTTTTCGAACCCAACAGACCCATTAGTTGTTTCATCATTTTTCAACAAAGCACAAGCAATAGGTGTGCATTTGTCCGTTACGCATTTTGAACTATTCTCCCATGATGGCTCCCCCATTTTCCCCGTTTTGAAATTGTGCCTGTTCCCAATGTTTTCACTACGAATGTCCATCTCCACCCACATCTATCTCTCATCCTCCTTGAGCCCATCAATAATTAAATGCTTTCTTGTAGATCTTTCCATCCCACCCATTGTGTTCTCCTTTGCTTCCTCACACTTTGTGGCTGCTTTTTCTGTCATAGACACTTCATTTTTTAACCCTTCAATAGTACCTAACTTATTCCTTTCTTGGCCATTTTGAGGACTCACCAACTTAACAGCTGATGTGTCACTTGATAATAATGCCACCACATCCAAGCATCTCGCATCATCTTCCACGTTTGTTTCCTGTAGACATAGTTAGGCTGCCATGTCATCATCTTCTTCACTACCCTTTGTTTGCTCAGTTTCCAGACCAAACAAGCTAGGATCTATACCATAAAAATCCCTTGTTGACCATTTATCACCTTTCTCAATACCACCATCAATTTTAAAATCTAAGTTCATTATATATAAACCATTGTTGGACTCCTTAGAAAATTTTACTTTGTACAAAACTCCATTAATCTTTATGGATAAGGTTTTTGAGATGGATTTCATCATGGGTGTTGATATGAGGAATCAAGTAGTGCCAAGACGTTTTTTTTCCCATTAGTGCTATCATCCAAAGAGACAAAAGTGCCTCAAAGGTTTCCAAAAGATTGAAAATATTCTAGCTTCCATGCATGTAAAGGTAGTCCTAGACACACCTAATCCATGTGAACCTCTCTATTGCCACCATAGTTGGGGACCATGGTTTAATTTCCTCAAACCAATGTCCTAACCAATCTTGGCCAATTTCAATCAATTCATTCAAGTCTTCATTGTCATAGACTTCCAACAAGACCAACCTTCCTCCTATTGCTCTAATCTTGCAAAAGAAAACTCCTTCCATATAGAATTTCTCTTGCAAAGTTGGTATCAAAGTTACCGAGTGAACTGTCCTTACAAAGCATTTCTCTAGGCACTCATACTCCTCCTTGTTAACATTAAACTCCATTCTTGACCATACTTGAGGTTGTAGTTTTGGCTTCCATCCCCATTTTCCTTGCTCACTTGCCCCAGATTTTGTGGCTTAGTCCCTACTACTTGCTCCATGATACTGCCCCTTTTTTCAGTCCATAATCTTGGTTATCTGCAACCTTTCCTTTAACTGCCTTAGCATAAGTCAGTTTCTATTGCCATTCTGCATCAACTATAATCGTCCTTCTCATCTTGTTTCCCATATTCCTATATTGATGGTTTTCATACCATGTTTTCTCAAACCATGGCTTGTTGGCTTGAAGTTTAAAACCTTCATTTTGAATCTGATTCAACTTTCATTCCAACTCACCAACATCTTTAACCTCCAAGAACCTAACAAAACCAAATCTCCTTCCCAGGCGATCTTTCCTCTTAGGGCACTCAATTTCAATTACCCTACCCCCACCCAGTCTGTTGAAGGTTCTCCACATTTGTTCAGAAGTCCAATCTTTTGGAAAGTTTGTGAAGAAGAATGGAGTTGCTTGGTTGTGTATCCTCTTCTCAAATCCCTCGTAATATTGTGTCGAATGATCCCTTCTCTCCAGCCGGACACCCTCAGAACGTTGTGTTGTCCACTTTCCACATGCTCTACTGCCGATCGTTCTCTACGATCCTCGCCCTCTCTCTATCGCTTTCCCTCTCATCGTGCTCTGAAGAAGTCTCGTCTATATGTAGTATTGGAACGCGAATCTGAATTTGAGAAAGATAAAAGGATTAAATTGTAATTAATCCTGAATTTAATTTCCAAGCTCTAATTTGTAACTTTACTAATCATTTAAGGATGCATTTGCACTAAACATAACAATTAGAAGACTAATTTAAGTTGGAATTTCCCCATTAATCATCGCTTTCACCAAAACTTGGTTCTGGTATCCCATTCCGTCACTTTCGAATTAGAAAGCCCAGACACTATTTCCAATTAAAATTAATTGAAAACTAGATGAAATCACAGCACTAGTGTTTTTTTTTTTCTTCTTCTTCTTCTTCTTTTGAATGGCATACCCATCTTTTGATTTGGGTGATTTTCAATTTTGAGATTCAATTGGTAACCACAATGAATTCATAATTTTAATATTCACCAAACTCTTAGATTTTATATAATCCATATTATGAATTCACTTATTCTATGCTTGAAAATTTAAACACAAATCCACTGTTAATCTTGCGTTATGCTCGTTTAGAAATCTCAGTAATTAAAATTTCTCAAAATTTAGATACACGGTGACTTAAAGCAAAACCAAACAAACTTACACATTATTACTTAAAGTGATTCTCATCTGAGATTGTGTTCTAGATCTCTTTAGAACAAAGAATTGTGAATTCATGCAAACAAAAAATTATGAACCTTATAATAATATTCAGAATTCGGTTCTTTTACAAAAGAAAAATCATTGGCAATATTAGTAACAGAATGTGATTTCAAGATATGATCACATGCTGCCACATCAAAATAAAGCAATTTTAATCGTGAAAAAACAAAACGATAGCAGCAGATTGACTTCAACAAAATTATAAAACAAACAATCCATCATATGTTACTGATTGGATGTAGTGGAAAATTAATTAAACCCAATCAAATATTGAATTGATTTTAGGAGTCCTAGATTAATTTGTGTGGCCATGATACCAAACTAACAAACTTACTTAAATAATTAATCTCTCAAACTAAATTCTAGAATACCAAATCATTCAAATCATAATATGTAGTATATGAAATCAATAGAAGACCTTAATCTCCATAATTAGCATGTTACCCAAAGATTATCAAGGATCATTATGATTTCATTCTGCAAAACAAATATGATTAGTATTGAAACTAAAGCCTTCTTCTTTTTATTCAACTTCTATATAGTGACAATCAATGAAGTATGTCATTTTTTAACTGTACTATTTATAGAGTTAGAGTATTTTGAATGGGAGAGGGGATATAATCCATTATAATAATTTTTTAAATGCCCCATCAAGTAACCCCCTCTAATTCCAAGCCCTATACTTATTCATAATTTCATATCACACCATATAAATTTAAGATAAAATCTAGACATACTTGACCCATTTTTATAAACTAAAAACAATCAGCAGCAGCCCACAAGAAAATTTCTAACAAAAAAAGGTTTTGTTTCTCGGGTTTTGATGAACATGGGACACAGCACTTGAAGGTGGGCAAATAGAAGTGCAAGGCAAGAAAGTGGATAAAAGTGTTAAGTCTTCAAGCTGAATTGGTTAACAAAGGCATTCACTGGAATTCCAAGAAAAAAAAAAGTAAAATGGTTTACAAGGTAATTGTAGTGGCTGTTAATTGGAAACGAATGTGTGATGATACTCAATGGCAAAATTATGTGTTTGCTATGAATTTTCTAAGAAAAATATCAATATTTGCAGATATCAGGTGGCATGTTGACAAGTCAAAAGCGGCTTTGTTGCCTTAAAATAAATAAATAAATAAACTTGTTATTCAATAAGATGGCTTGCAAATATATCGCGGTCTACATTGTCAAGGATGTCTTCTAGAACTTTATTAGAAATGGGCAATATGTGAGTAAGGTTCAAAGAGTTACTAGCCGTACAAGTATTTGAGAGTTTAAATACAAAGAAGAAATACATAATGGGCCACAGTTAGCTAATATTAGTACAGGAAGATGCGTGGTTGAGGACGTGTTACAGAAATACAAATCTGGTTTTGTGAGTTTAACCGTTGAGGAGAAGGGTTCTTTGAGAAGGCGAGAATGGGGTCTACAACTAAGGTGCAAAATAAGACTACCAGCTATAAGATTTGCAACCCAAACTGAGTTTACCAAAGAACCTTGGAAAATGTGGGAAGATGTGGGAGCTGTGGTGGCTTTATTCGACATTTTTCTGAATTGATCCTGGCATGATTGTGGTTCCAGTCAATCATGTGGTTTACCTGCAACTGAACAACAAGTTGCAGTAGCTTATTAAACAACTTGTCTTATTGTGGCTGACTTTCATAGGAACCAAGTTCAGATTCTTTGATGGTTTATTGAATTCAACTCTAATCCTCGAGGAAAAGGATTATTTGGAGAGGAGGGCAGTTGATACGTGTCCATTTAGTAGGGGAATAACTGCAGTTTTTTAGTGATTGTTATTGCTATAGAACATTGTATTTTGGGCTTATAGTTTTGTACATAATTCTTGTACAAAAGGGTATTCTGTATCTTGGTATTTTCAGTCAATGAAAAGACAGAATTCTCTTCCTCTGATTCCTTGTTTCTCCTTCCTCATCTCTTCCTTCTTTTTTTCTCCCTTCTGATCCTCCTTCTATTCAGACCATAGATGATCTTCGGATCCCTTCTTTTCTCTGGAAAGTGATAGAGCACCTGCGAACTCTTCGTCTTTGCAAGTGCTCTCGTTTTCAAAGGTCGGGTTTGTGTGTTGGTATTTGGGGATGGTGAAGTCAAGGTCCATAACGACCAAGACGAAGGGTATCACTAACTGCTGATTTTTCCTCTCAACCTCAGGTAAATGTATTAAGCAAATTGATTTTGGGTTTTTGTTTTTAGCATGCGATCAAAATTAATAGCATGCCCTCTGTGTTTGGTTACTGAGAAAGTACAGGAAAATTGAAGATAATTATCTGGCCCCATTCGTGGACCAAATGACTAGGATACGTGCACCC
>BPVZ01000053.1:2104278-2114775 GCA_020521535.1 Rubroshorea leprosula | reverse complement strand
TCCAAAAAATTAAAAAGAAAATTGATAAAAAAAACACCATATTCATGCTTTAACATTTTTTATTTAATTTTTTACAATATGTGTTGATACCACTAATCTAATATATAAATATATATATATATATGATATTAGTATTTATCCAATTTACCTTCAAAAAATTAGAAGGAAAGAAAATAAAAAAACATTATATTTATACTTTAAAAATAAAATATTTTAGTTTTTTTCAATATGTATTTATTAGAATAAGATAGTTTTAGAAAAATATTCCTTCTAATCTTTAAGAGGTTAGGAAGTAAAGCGAATAAATGTTATTCCCTATATATATATATGAAACGTTAACGATCTGTTGGTCTGAATGGAAAGAGTTCAGTTTCTCTTAAATAAGATTTCAAGTTCAAGTCTTGTGAATGGAAAAACAGGAGTTAGGAGAGCTTCCCTTTAATGAGGTCTAACACGACTCAATTGTAAATTAATCGAAATCCAATGTAATTACCAAAATATCAATATATATATATGAAAAAGTTGCAATAAAAATTTTTAGGAATTTCAGTGTCTGGACCGCAAACAAAAGTGCGGTCCATCCAACCTGAAAAACCCTTTTTTTTTTTTTATCCCATATAAATTAAGGCCTGACATATTTTTCCACGGTAGTTGGGAATGCTAGAAAAGAGAGGGCCGTTGTCGGAAGTCACAGGGAAGATTTGCACACTAGTCAACGCTAGAATCCGTGCATTTTGACATACTTATTCTTGTAAACCTGCCACCACAAAGGTTCTATTTGTTATTTGTGAAAACTAGCAAAACAATGGGCATTCGATTTTCAAAGTTTGTTATCTTCATCCTCTTACAGCTTTTCTTCTCTGGTTTCTCATATGGAACGGATATCATCACCTCATCCACCAATCTTAGTGATGGCAGAACCTTAGTTTCTAGTGATGGAAGCTTTGAACTGGGGTTCTTTAGTTCTGGAAGCTCTAGCGAGGGTCGTTACTTGGGAATTTGGTACAAGAATATCTCAGTTCAAAATATTGTTTGGGTTGCAAACAGGTGCAACCCGATAAATGATTCGTCTGGTATTCTGATGATAAACAACACAGGCAATCTGGTACTCCTCAGTCAAAATCGGAGTGTTGTTTGGGCATCAAACTCAAAGAGAGAAGCTCAAAACGCAGTGGTGCAGCTCCTGGATTCCGGTAATCTTGTTTTACAAGATAGAATTGCTGGTAAATCAGAAACATTTTTGTGGCAAAGCTTTGACTATCCCACTGATTCTTGGCTGCCTGGGATGAAATTTGGATGGGACTTAAGCACTGGTCTTAATCGACGACTATCGGCATGGAAGTCCCCAGATGATCCATGCCCTGGAGACTTAAGTTATGGGATGGAGGTATTTAATTATCCTGATCTTGTTATGTGGAAAGGCTCAAAGAAGTATTACCGGGGAGGCAATTGGAATGGCATTGCGGCGAGCGGTTTGCCACGGATGGTGCCAAATCCCTTTTTTACAATCAATCTCATCTCAAATGAGAAAGAGGTTTATTTAATCTACTACCCCAAAACCAAATCAGTAATCACGAGGCTTTTTTTGAACCAAACTTCCAGTAGTGCCGAGCGCATCATATGGAATGAAGAAGGTAGAACTTGGATAGTGTATAGTCGCTTTCCAAGTGATGACTGTGACAACTATGGGACTTGTGGAACATATGGGACCTGCCTCAATGTAGCAATTCCGCCTTGTCAATGTTTGAAAGGTTTCAAGCTAAAATCACAGAGCTGGCATTCAGTGGACTGGTCTCAGGGTTGTGTGCGCAATAACCCATTAAACTGTCAGAAAGGAGATGGATTTAAAAAATTTGGTGCGTTGAAAGTGCCTGATGCTGCACATTCTTGGGTGAATAAAAGTATGGATCTCAATGAGTGCAGGGTTAAATGCTTAGAGGATTGTTCTTGTATGGCCTATACAACCTTGGATATTAAGGAAGACAGAGGCTGTGTAATTTGGTTTGGTGACCTAATTGATCTTAAACAGATCCAATCTGCTGGACAGGATTTATATATTCGAATGTCTGCTGCTGATTCAGGTATTGGTTTACTTTTGGTTCAGCCTAACAATTCAGTGTTTCATTAAGTTATGTTATGATTCCTATTTATGTTGGGTTTTACTAGTTCTATTTTCAGTCAATTTGTGCAACTATTTCATTGTTATGACTCTAATTTATATATTTCTTTATTTTATGGAATTAGACCATGAGGAGACAAAAGGCAAGACTAAAATGATGGCTACACTAATTATTGCAGCTGCCATTCTTGTAGTTATTAGTGTTTTTGTAATCGCCTGTTACATTTGCAGGAAGCGTCGTAACATAGAAGGTATGTTTCTTTGCCTTTACGAACCATACAGCAATTAAATATAGGTAACAACTTCCCTTCGGTTTTGATTAAATTTTTCACCCTTTCAGAAAGAGAAATTGGCCAGAGCAATGGAAGGCAAAATGAAGATTTGGAACTTCCACTTTTTGAGTTTGTTGTAATATCCAAAGCAACTAATGATTTCTCTTCTGACAAAAAGCTAGGAGAAGGTGGCTTTGGGCCTGTATACAAGGTACATGTTCGAAACTTTAGTAAAAATAAGTACTAGGATAACAAGTCGGCTCGGTAAAGAAATGAACTTTAAAATACAATTTTTCAGGGTACTCTATCAGATGGAAGAGAAATTGCTGTGAAGAGGCTTTCAAGAGTCTCTGGACAAGGATTAGTTGAGTTCAAGAATGAAGTAGCACTTATAGCCAAACTTCAACATCGGAGTCTTGTAAAACTTTTAGGATGCTGCATTCAGGAGGAGGAAAAGATGTTGATTTACGAATATATGCCTAACAAAAGTTTAGACTACTTCATTTTTGGTTCGGATTCCTATGAGACCTTTTTAATTTACTTAGGAGTAGCATAAATTCATCACAAGTTGTTTTCATTTTTTAATATACTCTTTTGCAAAAACTCTTGTTGATCACTACATTAATACGAAGAACATATTGAATGATGTACAGATGATACTAGAAGGAATCTATTAGACTGGCCAAGGCGTTTTCACATTATTTGCGGAATTGCTAGAGGGCTTCTTTATCTACATCAAGATTCTAGATTGAGAATCATCCATAGGGATATTAAAGCTAGCAATATTTTGCTTGACAGTGAAATGAACCCCAAAATTTCAGATTTCGGATTGGCTAGAACATTTGGAGAACAATCAGATGGGAAAACAAATAGAGTGGTTGGAACCTAGTAAGTCCTAACTCTATACTACCTAATTTACTACAAAACTCCCATTACTATAATTTGTCTTATTTGTTTTTTTTACAGTGGTTATATGGCACCAGAATATGCAATTCACGGGCAATTCTCAGTAAAATCTGATGTTTTTAGCTTCGGTATATTGTTGTTAGAGATAATAAGTGGAAAGAAGAATAGAGGGTTTTATCATCTTAGCCATAGTGTTAACCTTATTGGACAGGTAAGTATCAAGATCCAAAACCTAAACCTTTTATTTTATTATTTTTTTTTTTCGTTCCTTTTTTATAGGAGTGGGCGGGGTGGTTCGGTCCCTTGTGGGGGTAGGGGGAGGGCTAACACGGCCATAGGGTAAACCCTTTGTGCTTTAAAGCCTTTCTTATGCCACTGGACCGGTAGGCTCATTCAACACCAACATTCTTACTTTTTTTAACTAGAAAATGACAGAAAGTTTATAATATGTTTTAGGCATGGAGATTGTGGAAAGAAGGGCATCCTTTGGAACTGATTGATTTATTTGTAAAAGAATCTTGCACTCAATCTGAAGTATTAAGATGTATCCACATTAGTCTCTTATGTGTTCAGCAACAGTCTGAGGACAGGCCAAGTATGTCGTCTGTAGTTTTGATGTTGGCTGGTGAGACTGAATTAGTGCAACCCAAAGAACCTGGTTTTCTTTTTGACGAGAAATCCCTCCAAATAGATTCATCATTCGCTATGTTTGAATCAACTTCAAGAAACGAACTTACCCTCTCAGAGATGGAGCCTCGATAAAAGGTTACATGAGCGGTACATGCCTCTTCCTATTTATGTTACCTAATGTTCCCCTTTTTTTTTTTAAACGAATGCCTGCCGTGTACCTTAACCATTATTTGCACATAATTTATCTTGTTTGATTATTTGAACATAATTATGTGATAATTATACTGTTCCATTCTTAATGCTTAATTCATGGTTAAATGTCAATCTTGGTCTCTCAACTATGAAAAGTGTACTTTTTAATCCTTCTACACTTTTAATCCTTTCTTCAATTACTCTATTACGTTTGTCTCAATATGTACATTTTTAGTTTATGAATTTATAATATATGTACATTTTTTGTCCAGGGACTAAAAATATGCAAGTTTAAACAAAATTAAAAGACTAATTGATGAAAGGATTTTTAAAAGTACATTTTTCATAGTTAAGGGATCAAAAAAATACATTAAAAACTTAAGAGATTAAATTATGTAAAATTTTAAAGTTAAGAGACTAAAATTAACATTTAACCCTTAATTTATTACGTAACATAATTCATAAATCACTTCATACATGAGTAGAAATCTATTTATAGTTAAGTTTTATACATTGTATTTATATAAAATTCCAACAATTCATCTTTCTATCTTTAATAGTTAAGATTTATTTTTTTATCATATTTATTAAAAATAATTATTTATTTTATTTGAAAAATCATAATAAATTTTAACTATTAAAAGTAAAAATTTAATTAGTTGAAATTTTGTGTAAATGTTATATATAAAACTTATATGTAAATGAATTCTTTTTCTATATATATATAATGAGATAGGATCCACTTACATATGTCTTATTTTTCATATTTATACAAAATTTTGATCATTCAATTTATCTACTTTTAATTGTTAAATTTATTCATATTTATCAAACATATTATTTTTTAATCTAAAAATCATAATAAATATCAAATATTAAAAATGATGAGATAAATTGTTAATATTTTTTTATACTTAGTAGCAAAATAAGAGCGAATCCTAATAAATTTCGACTTGTCTCATTGTTGGGATTGATGCTTCACAAGTTCAAATCAAGTGTGGTTTCTTAAGTCAAAACCTCATCGTTTAAACGTGATCCTAATCTAGGCTTCCTCTCTAAAACGGTGAAACCCAGAACATTCCCATAAAACTATATACCGCCCAGAGAGAAGAAAAGAAGCCCCAAACAAATCAAGGATGAGTATAGACTATTGCCAGCCGTCTGCTACATAGGAACCAAAAAGACCTAAATTTTCAAATTTTAGGAACCAACTCACGAATTTTTTAAATTTAGTAACTAAGTCAGGTATCTGGACAATAGTTGAGGGACCAAATTGAGGGTTTAACCAAAGTATGGACCGTTATCCACCGTCTGCTAAATGGAGAAACGACCCGGCTTCATGGATCCGATCAGCAGAATGCATCCACACAGAGAGACAATGGACTATGTTCGGATCCCTGATTTTCTCAGGAAAGTGAGGGAAAATGAAATCTCTCCTCTCTTTTTACATGCCAACTCCTCGTCTTCTTGCGCGCTGGGGTTTCCAAAGGTCGGATTTTTGGGATTGGTGAGTTCACGGCCCTAATATCACTAGCGCTGTTGTTTATATTGCTGCTCAGCCTCAGCCTCAGCCTCAGCCTCAACCTCAACCTCAACCTCAGCCTCAGGTATCTATGCATTAAGCAAATTGGTTTCTGGGTATTTATTTATTATTGAGTATAATATCAAAATTGCTTGCCGTCACTGTTTGGTTGCTGAGAAAGTTGGGGAAAAGTGAAAATAATTTTCTGGCCCCATTTCGTGGACTAAATTACTGAACTTTTGACTGTTGTTGTTATTAAATTGTTTTCGTATAGAAATTAAGGTCCAACCGCAGAATTTTTTTCCGCGTAGGGGACTTCTAGAAAGGGTTGTTGTCGGGAATTGCAGCGAAAACTTGCACAATAATTCACACTCAAGACTCCTGCATTTGGGATATTTGTCTTAACCTGCCATTATAAATAAAGGTTCTATTTGTTATTCATGGAAAATTGCAAAACAATGGTTATTCGATTTTTAATGTTTATTATCATCATCCTCTCATTGCTCTTCTTCTCTAGATTCTCATATGGAATTGACACCATCACCGTATCCAACAATCTTAGTGATGGCAGAACTTTGGTTTCTAGTGATGGAAGCTTTGAATTGGGGTTCTTCAGTTCTGGAAGTTCTGGTAAGAGCCGTTATTTGGGAATTTGGTTCAGGAAAATCCCAGTTCAAACTGTTGTTTGGGTTGCAAACAGGTGCAACCCGATAAAGGATTCGTCTGGTGTTTTGATGATAAACAGCACAGGCAATCTGGTTCTCCTCAGTCAAAGCCAGAGTGTTGTTTGGGCATCAAACTCAAATGAAGAGGCTCGAAACCCAGTAGTTCAGCTCCTGGATTCTGGAAATCTTGTTCTACAGGATAGAAATGTGGGTATTTTGTGGCAAAGCTTTGACTATCCTACTGATACTTTGCTGGCAGGGATGAAATTTGGATGGAACTTAAGGACTGGTCTTAATCGACAACTATCAGCATGGAGGACCCCAGATGATCCATGCCCTGGAGACCTTACTTATGGGATAGAGCCATATAATTTTCCCGATTTTGTTATGTGGGAAGGCACAAGAAAGTACTACCGGACAGGCCCCTGGAATGGCATTGGAATGAGTGGTGCACTCCACTTGAAGCCGAATCCATGGTACAAGTTTTACTTCATCTCAAATGAAGAGGAGGTTTACTACATTTATTACCCAATAAACAAATCCGTAATCACAAGACTCATTTTGAACCAAACATCTAGGAGGGGGGAGCGCTACATATGGAATGAAGAAGGCAGCACTTGGACATTGTACAATCAGTTTCCATGGGATAACTGCGACAACTATGGGACTTGTGGAGCATATGGGAACTGTATGAATACAGCGTTGCCACCTTGTCAATGTTTGAAAGGTTTCAAGTTTAAATCACAAGAAGGGAGCTCAGTGGACTGGTATCAAGGTTGTGTGCGCAATAAACCTTTAGACTGCCAGCAAGGAGATGGATTTAAAAAATTTGGTGGGTTGAAGTTGCCAGATACTGCACATTCTTGGGTGAATAAAAGTATGGATCTCAATGAGTGCAGAGCTAAATGCTTAGTGAATTGTTCTTGTATGGCCTATTCAACCTTGGATATTAAAGAAGACAGTGGCTGTGCAATTTGGTTTGGTGATCTAATTGATCTTAAACAGGTCCAATCTGCTGGACAGGATTTATATATTCGAATGTCTGCTGCTGATTCAGGTATTGGGTCACTTTTGGTTCAGACTAGCATTTCAGTGTTCATTAAGTTGTGTTTTGTTTATTGTTTATGTTGGGTGTTAGCAGTTTTATTTTTGGTGAATATGTGTAACAATTTCATTGCTATGACTTTACTTCATATATTTTTTTCTTTTCTCTATTGAATTAGACCATAAAGAGACAAAAGGCAAGATTGAATTGAAGGCAGGACTTATAGTCGCAGCTTTCATTCTTTTAGTTATTGGTGTTCTTGCAATCAACTATTACATTCACAGGGGCCGTCAAAACATAGAAGGTATGTTTCTTTTCCTGCACAAATAATGTTGACATTAAATTTTGATATCAACTTCCGTTGTTGCTTTTCTTACCATTTGCTTTTCATCATATTCTTCACCCTTTCAGGAAGAAAAAATGACAGGAGCAATGCAAGGCAAAATGAAGATATGGAACTCCCACTATTTGAGTTAGGTGTAATATCCAAGGCCACAAATGATTTCTCTTCCCACAACAAGCTTGGAGAAGGTGGCTTTGGGCCTGTATACATGGTAAATGTTTAAAGTTCTGGTAAAAATAACCATTAGGGATTCAGGGTGAGAAGTCTTTGTTAAGATCAAATGAACTTTACAAATACACTTTTCCAGGGTATTCTGCCAGATGGAAAAGAAATTGCTGTGAAGAGGCTCTCAAGAAGTTCTGGACAAGGATCGGTTGAGTTCAAGAATGAAGTGGCACTTATAGCCAAACTTCAACATCGGAATCTTGTAAAGCTTTTAGGATGCTGCATTCAGGGGGAGGAGAAAATGCTGATTTATGAATATATGCCTAATAAAAGTTTGGACTTCTTCATTTTTGGTTAGAATTCTCATGAGACCTGTTTAATTAACTTAGTAGGAGTAGTATAAATTCATCACAGGTTGTTTTCATCTTTTCAAAGCAATTCTTTTTCAAAAACTCTTATTGAACAGTACATTAATACAGAGAACGTGTTACATGACAGATGATACAAGAAAGAAGCTATTAGATTGGTCAAGGCGTTTTCACATTATTTGTGGAATTGCTAGGGGACTTCTCTATCTACATCAAGATTCTAGATTGAGGATCATTCATAGAGATCTCAAAGCAAGCAATGTTTTGCTTGATAGTGAATTGAACCCCAAAATTTCAGACTTCGGTGTGGCAAGAACATTTGGAGGAGAACAGTCTGAAGGGAACACAAAGAGAGTGGTTGGAACCTAGTAAGTCCTATCTCTATACTACCTAATTTACTACAGAATGCCTGCTGTTATAATTTGTTTTACTGTTTTCTACACTCTGCAGTGGTTATATGGCGCCGGAATACGCCATTAATGGGCTTTTCTCAGTAAAATCTGATGTTTTTAGCTTCGGTATATTGTTGCTGGAGATAATAAGTGGGAAGAAGAGTAAAGGGTTTTACCATCTCAACCATAGCCTTAATCTTATTGGACATGTAAGTATCAAGATTACCTTCCTAGTCCTTGAAGGCTTGAACTAGAAATTGACTGAAAGTTTACAAATTGTATTTAGGCATGGAGATTATGGAAAGAAGGAAATGCTTTAGAACTGATTGATTCATTTGAACAAGAATCTTGCACTCTATTTGAAGTATTAAGGTGCATCCACATCAGTCTGTTATGTGTTCAACAACATCCTGAGGACAGGCCGAATATGTCGTCTGTGGTTTTGATGTTGAGCAGTGAGACTGCGCTTGTACAACCCAAAGAACCCGGTTTCCTTTTTGACAAGAAATCACTTGAAACATATTCTTCATCAGGCAGGCCTGAATTAATTTCAACCAATGAACTTAGCCTCACAGTGTTGGAGCCTCGATAAAGGTTACTCAAAAACTACATGCCTCGTGTTACAAATGTTGCTTACTGAAATGATGCTACACGAATGCATGTCACATATAACTCTTACTGAAATGATGTTCACTAATTGCTTATCTTGTATTTTAGTTAAAACTAATAGTATTTAGGTAACTAAATTATCAATTTTCTACTCTTCAGTGGTTGAATATTTCCTTTTCCACTTCAGCACATTCAAATTTCATTGCCAAAGGAGAATCTAAGGTTTATTTCCTACCCTTGGCTTTGGCAAAGGGGGCTCTATGTAGTATTGTTCACATGGTGATGAAAATCGTGTATCTTGCAGTGTAGCATGGCATTAACAAATTGTTCAAATTCTTTTTTAGATTCAAAGGTTATATATGCAAAGTAATGGTGATTATAGCTCTGCTACAACTGGAAAACATATTTATGCAATCAAAGTATGCAACGTAAGACTGGAGAAGAAATAAAATTCCTTACATAAAGTAGATGGAATTCAAGACGCCTGCAGAGGTGTGGTTGTTGGTGGTGCTCTCCATTGGTTGGCCTATTGGGATTATAATTTGGTGCCAGATAACGTGAATTATCTCATCTTTTCTTCTGATACCGCCTCGGAGTTGTTTCATGAGATTGCATTGCCCAAAAATGCAAACTACACCATCTTGGGAGCACTAGGAGGCACCCTTGCAGTGACATCTTGTGAGTGTAATGAAGGGGGTAGTAGGGAATGAGGAGGTTTTTATATTTTGTTAAATAAGCAATGAGGAGGCTGATGTATGGGTAATGTATTCACCATTTTTCGAAAGTTCTTTCAAAGTTAATCTATTATTTGTATTTATCTTTCTTTGAATTTTACCTCTGTATGCATTCAGCTGTGTTATAAGACATGAGTACTTATTCACTTGATTTAAAAAAAAAAAAATTAGAGAAAAAATCAAAATAATTTTATTTTGAAAATAAATTATTTTAGTTTTTTCAATAAAAGTTATTAAAACAATAAAATTTTATCTGTTGTTTTTAATTTTGAAAGATTTAATTGATAAATAAATTTTTCTATAAATATAAAATAAGTCAATATGTAGGTGAAATCACTTGTGTATTCTTAAGAAATAAAAAAATATATTTTTTTATCATAAATAAAACAAAAAATTTTTTCTGTATATATAGTGACTTATAAATTTATTACAATACCATTAATAAAATTATATATTATGTTAAGTCATTAATGACTATTAATGAAATAATTATCAAATACTACTAATAACATTAAAAGTGCAAAGTCCATAAAAA
>BPVZ01000053.1:2081066-2095045 GCA_020521535.1 Rubroshorea leprosula | reverse complement strand
CAACATATAAATTTATATGAAAAATACTATATTTTTAATATACAGTTAAAACTATTACATAAATCCCTTTTCCTTATAACTATATTAAATTCAAAAAAAGAAAAAAAAAAAAGGAAGGTTCCTAATAATAAGTTTCTAGAAACTCTATTTCAAGCTAAACAGATCTTGTCTAAAAACTAGTAGAAATTCATCCGGTACTCGCGACAATTGTCTTAAATATGTACACGTTCAAGTTCAAGCGAAAAAGCTCAGACCTTTCTTCGCTCTCCCTCCCAAAATTACAGCACAAGGAGAAGAACCCCATACAAAGCAAAAATGAGTAGAGGGTCGTTTAGAAGTGCCACCGTCGGCCAGCTGCTACGGAGAGAAACGACAGCCGCCTTCATCGATCCAATCACCAGAATCCACCCGTTTCTCAGGAACCAACCGCTCACACAGACCAGAGACTATCTGCGGGTCCCTCATTTTCTGAGGAAGGTGAAGGATTATGAAATTTCGCCTTCTCTCTTTTCGTCTGCTTTCTCCTCGTCATCTTCTTCTTCTTCGACGCCGGCGTTTTCCAAAGTCGGATTTGTGGGATGGTATTTGGGGATGGTGAAGTCACGACCCATTTTGACCAAGAGTATCACTAGCTCGGTTATTTATATTGCTGCTGATATGTCATCTCAGGTAAATGTATTAAGCCAATTGATTGCTGGGTATTTATTTTTCTGTTCTTATTATTGAGTAAGAGATCAAAATTGCATTCCCTCTCTGTTTGGTTGCTAAGAAAGTAGAAGAAAAATTGAAGATAATTATTTGACCCCAATTACGTAGACTAACTGACAATTAATTCTGAAATATTTCATTTTTAAATAATGGTTCATATTTGAATTAGTAGTGGTTAATGTGTCACATGTAATTAGATGATCTAGAGGGATTAATCTTGAGTTGTGCTGACAGTAGTAAAATTAGTAGTGGTTAATGTGTTTCATGTAAATTAGTCACAGAGATAGCTTGTGCTTCTAGATATAATTAAATTTTAAAGGCCTAGAGCAAATTGAATCATGTATGCGTGTGCCTGGAAGTTCCTAGTGACCTTGTTAGTTTCATAATTTATGTCTGATATTTGAACATGGTGACTTATGAAATCTTATTCAGACAATTTCTCGGCCATCTTCAGAACCTTATGATTTGGTGAGGACATTGCGCATGGCTGGATATGGACTGCTAATTTTAGGGCCATCGCTGCATTTTTGGTTCAACTTTATGTCAAGACTCTTTCCGAAACAAGATATAATCACTACTTTTAAGAAAATGGCTATGGGGCAGACTACCTACGGACCTACAATGACTGTTGTATTCTTCTCCTTGAATGCTCACCTACAAGGTATGTATGTTTATTTCCTGCTGTCCTTATGAATTATATAAGATCAATATGATTCTTTTTTTGCTCCATTATAATTAGGTCTTGTCATGAACTCTGAAAATGCAAGAGTATCATTCCAGCTAATTATTATTGTTAGAAATACCATTCCAATACAACTTTGAAACTATTAAGGTTATAGAAACCTTTTATTGAAAAAATGCAAGAGATCAGTTAACATTTCATTAATTTTAAACTTTAGTTTTATGGTAATTATTACTGTTAGAAATTTAAGATTTTGCAGTAATTGAACATCTATGAATTTTCTTACCAATTGATAGAAAAAAAAAAGCGTTTTATCAACTAATTATTCTAAAATGTATCTCAATTTTGTTAACTTGCATATTTGCAAATGCAGTGGTATGCTTTTGGGCTCTTAGTGGTGTCTATTGGAAAACATGAAGATATTTCAAAAATACCTACTCTTCCTCCTATTAAAGGGGAAAACATTATCAAGGGCAAAATTATGCAGTCAATTCTTTATTCTAAGCTAGATACATAAGCTGTAGCAAGCTACTCAACAGAAAGAAGGTTGTCCTTGTTGGCTAACAGAAATCTTCCATTGACCTGGCGACTAATTGACTTGACATAATTTTACGGATAAATACCTAGATTTATTTAGTAGGCAAATCAATGGCGGATTTTCAATAGCCCTCTTTCCTTCAAGTAGTTTGCAAGCAGCTTCTGTATCAAGATTTAGAGTAATTAAAGGAGTGCATGGTCTTGCTCTAGAATATGTCTTCACCTTTATTAGCATGAAATTTCTGTATTTTTGGAATATCTCCATGTTTCTTAATGCACAACATCAAGGCTCAAACACGTACTGCATATACAAACATCCATGTTAACAAGATAGATATATACTTCAGGGATAATTAATTAATTTATTGATAAGAGCACTTTTTTAAGAATCAGTAAGAAAATCTGCTTGGCTTTACAGAATCTTAAATTTCTAAAAACAATTAACCTCATACTAGAGTTTTAAAATTAGTGAATGTAACTCACTGATTCCTTATTATAACCAAAAAAGAAGAAGAAGAAGAAGAAGAAGAAGAAGAAGAAGAAGGTTTCTACACATTAAAACATGCAAAACCATTAAAACAACAGAGGAAAATTATAGTGCAAAACCAATAATTTAACATACTTAACATGTCAAAGGGTGTGGCCTAGCCAAGCAAGTATTTAAGTATCTCATGGTGGGTTGGGAAGCCTGAATTAGCCCATTCTAATCCAAGAACTTGAAATCTTGTTGAGGGGTTTGAAGTTTAGTGGAACTAAATGAACAATATTTCCAAACACCTCCAAAGGATCCAGTCAGTGTTGCTGAAGGTGCTGGGCGCCTCTAGGTGGCAGGCCTCCACCTAGAGCCTAGGTGTTGCCTAGATCGCCTTGGCAATTTGTGCACTACCTTTTTTATAAAAAAAATCCAAAAATTCAGAAATTTAGGGGAAATTTAAAAAAAAAAATCATTTAAAAGTCTAAAATCAATTAATCAACAAAACTTAATAGAAGTCTAGAATCATCATAACTGAAATCAATTAATGAAAGTGAAGGAGAAGAAGAATTGAAGTTGTAGAAAAGCCTAAATGATTGGGGTTCGGAAAAAGGGGGTAGGGCTGTATTGCCTTGTCGCCTAGGTCAAGGCAGGTGGCATAGGGCTGCCTAGAGCATAAGCGCTGCCCAGGCGAGCCTAGGCTGACACTAATAATCCTAACTCGTGAGTCGTGATGATTGGATTTTCTCAAGGACAACTAGGGTATAGTGGGAACTATCTGTGACAACTATGCCACTAATGCTGGCACCAATAATCCTAACTTGTGATGATTGGATTTGACAACTTTGCTGCTGGCTAGACTTATTGCTCTGGTATTAATTAGCTCTAGAGAAGGCAGCTTATATATGATCTTCCATTAAAATTATAAGAGAAATGGTCAGAGAAGGTAACAACAATAAAGATGTTATTTTTTGTGTATTTGATATTTGGGTAAATTTACATGCATGGTCTCTCACCTTTATCATGACTTTCAATTTTGTCATTCTCCTTCTAAATATATACATTTAGTCACCAAACTTTGTTTTAACATGTTGCCATTTATCACTTTCTGTTATCTTTCAAATTTGATTTAGTGATGACATGGGTCTTACATTGCATGAAATAAAAGAGTTAAGGCCAAACCATTTACCTGCATATTTTTCTTTTGGCATGCTGACCTAATACAAAGTATTTTTTTATTTCATTTTTTTAATTATTTTAAACAAAAACTAGGTCCAAATTTTGTTTTTTTTAAAAGAGGCTTAATTCTCAATATATTTCTTGTTAACTTTGTTAACACTCCCTTATAGTACGTCTTTTAGGCTCTGTAATTTTCAATATATTATAACTATTTATGCCCAAAGGAAAAAATTAATTACCTCAAAATCAATTGCTTTTGCCATTGTTAACAAATCGCTTTTTGTATGCATTGGTTTTAGAGTTTCGTGTGGGTTTTGAAGTTGAGACAGAAATGTGAGTTTATTGTGGATTCTCACCCAAAAATTTCAGTCTAAATTTCATCTAATGGATGGAATTTTGTCAAAAAAAAAAAAGAGGTGCAAAAGAACAATGAAAGGTTTTTGAAGGTGAGGGAAAGTGATGAAGTTCCACATGAATTAAAAACAAATTAGAAAACAAAGGAAAGACATCATCATTTTCTATTTTATGAACTGAGCGAAATTGCATTCTACCAAGTAATGCATCTAAAGTGTACAAGTTATGTTAAGAAACTGTTGCTGTGTAGCTTATCTAAGTGATTGTCATGTTGTGATTGTGTGACACAGGTGAAAGTGGCACTGAGATTGTTGCTCGATTGAAGCGAGACTTGCTTCCTACTTTGTTCAATGGCGCCATGTACTGGCCCATATGTGATTTTATTACTTTCAAATTCATCCCTGTCCATTTACAGGTATATCTATGCATTCATTCTCTCTTGCTCTCCCGCTCTGTCCATTTACAGGTCTTTTGTTTTCGGGTTCACTTTTTTCCTTGGTCAAGCCTTTGTTTGTGAATTTGATTCTTGGTGTTTAATTTTGACAGCCACTGGTAAGCAATTCATTTTCATATTTGTGGACTGTCTATATGACATACATGGCAAGCCTAGAAAAAGCAGGCACAGCTACCAACTGATTGATCCTTTGCCATCAAGCCTTCTACGTACAAAAAGGCCACAACCTGAGTAGAAGTAACACTTTCTTATGTAGTGATCGTAAGCTAGCACACTAACAAGCTAGCTCCACTTTGATTGGGTCATGAAGGAACGGTATTTTGATCATGGGTTTTTTTTTTTTTTCCATTTTTCTTTTATTCAGTTTAGTTTTGTAATGTACAAGGTATTGTGTAAGAACAATAGTTCAAGCAGAAATTTGAATCAGAAATTCTTGAGGCTGCAGGAAAATATGATTATCAGAAACGTTACAATAAGTTAAATAAATGCATGCATAGAGAAAATTCAATCCATATTTATGCATTCAATCCATATCATGTGGACCAACTGAAAGAAGTGCTACTATTTCGAGTAAAATATCCTTCTTTTCATTGATAACTGAGTACATTAGGGGCAAAAGGTTGAAAAAGAAAACACAGAAAGTAGAAGAACTGAAGGATGGTTCTGAAATCCTAAACACAAGTCTAAAAGATAACTAGAATTTTACATTTAATGTGTGCACATTCCAACAATCCAGTAACCATTGATGCTGAAATTTAAATGCTACTTCGCCACCTGATTCAAAACTTTTAACAGCTCCCTTGGCCAAATGCTATTAATCTCTATAACAGGACGAGATCAAATCGTCTCAGAAAAGGGTATAGACTATAGAATGTAATGTAAAACCTGAATTGTAGATCCAACATGAACATGAATTCATATCTTAAGGTCAAATAAGACGGATAAGTTTGGTTGATGTGCTATCCTCACTCTTCAGATGCACGCAGACAAATTTTCTCAAGCTGTGTAGACCAATCATGACCAGGTAAATGAGGATTCAATTCCATTGCAACTCGGAAATCCAGCATGGATGCATAAAAAGACTTCCTTGACCTTTGAAAGTAACTCTGAGGTAATATCCCATTCAAACTTGGATTGAATTGACTATTTGTTTGCTTCAAGTGCTCACTTCCAGATGTTGACGCAGCTAAACCAACACAGGGCTCTATCAATCTTTTTAAGTAGGCATCCAATCCATTATTCAGCAGGTTAACACAGTCCAATGAGACACTTATTCCCTCCATCTCCAACTTCAATTCCAGACGACTTCCTAGTGATCTTGTATCAGGTAGCTCACCACTGCTCTGACAGCTCTCTGAATGGTAATTATTGCATGTCAAAATATTAGAAAGTGCTTTGCGAGCTCCACCAAAATTAGTAGAGATGCCAAGAGGAGCAGTAACAGGGCTTCTGCTTTGTACACATGGACTTGCTGCTGCCTGCTCAACCTCTTCTCCATCTTCCACAGATGCAACTTCAACTGGAGGTCTGCTCCCAAGTGAAAGCAATTCAGTTGGACTTTGCTGCTCCTGTACCTTGGAAACTGATTCTGCACATGCAACATTTTGGGGCTTTCCAAGGGGCCCCAATGGACTTATGCGATCGTGAAACCTCCTGTCGCGGCTAACAGGAGATCTTCCCCTGCGAGGGGAAGATGGAAATCCATCCCCATAAAGAGACTGAAGACAATTTCTCTGATACCCATTAACATTAAGGTTGCTTCCTACTCTTCTAGGAGTTTTAAGCGGTGGAATTTTAGAATTGCAGGCATTCTTAATAATTGATCTGATAAGCTGATTATGAAGAGGGACATTTTCCCTACCAATGGTCCTGATGCAAGACTTATCAAATTCATTCTTACTAATCTTCAAACTAAACAATCTTCTCAGCTGATCAAAGTACTTCTCAGCTCTTTGATGCCCAATCTTTCTTATGATCAAAGCCCTAATCTCCAAAGTATCCACACGGACAAAACTTCGATTGACCGCCATCTTGCACTTCAAATTTCTTATATTCACTTAAATGACACCTCATAAAAAATTGAACTTTCAATCAAAACCCAGATCATAAACTTAACACCAATCAAAATCCAAAAACCCTAATCTCGAAAGCCCGTTCCATCTGCATATCAACCGGAGTTTCATCAATATAACACCATAAATAACACTATTTTCCTTAAGCCCCAGACAAATGTATAGAAAACCCAAATAGAAATTCAGCTCAAAATGTCCGAAAGTCCAAATCCTATCAATTGATTAATGCTCATTGATACTTACTAAAAACCCATTATAACAAACGAAAGGAAAAGGCAAAGAAAAAAAAAAAAAAAAAAAAAAAAAAACAGGGTAATCGAACAAATTCAGAAGATTTTAAAAAATGATTACGAACACCAACTTGCACTCCTAAGCAATTTTGATGAAAATTGAAAACCCAGAAGGCGAATTGAGCATTGAACAAGGTAACGCTAGATACGTACCGGTCTGGGTGGAGGCCGATGACGAATGTGGGTATGGGTTCTGACTCTTTCTTCTTTGTTCTTCCTTTCGACAAAAGGTAGTGTTTGGTGATCGGCTATGCGTTCACGCTTCCTATGCCAGATGCATAAATAGAGACAAATCCAAACAGGGAGAAGGAATGAAGTTGTGCCGTGACTTGTGAGGGATTGGGAGTCGTCCTGTGTCCTGTGACATTCTTAAGACGGAACACACGTCTGCTTTTCTAACATGCTTGGCTGTGCCTTCCTAAGTTGTCAAACAATGTTTTATAACGAAAAATAATCAAGAAATAACTTCTTCTTTTTTTTTTTTGTATAATCTCTTAAATCTTATGTTTTATTGATATTTTTATTTTATTAGAGTTGATAATTTATAATATTATATATATTTATTTAATAATATATAAAAATTATATAAAATAATATTAAAAAAACTCGTTTACATATTATTATCGTTTTATAACATATGAAAAATAATCTTTTTAACATTAAATTATATAATAAAAAATAATCCTCTCTCATAGGTTGTATAATAATAAGCAATCATTTTTTGTACCTTAACTCACCTAATCCAAATGCCATGCAAATCAAATTTAAAATCTTTCATTTTCATTAAAAAAATTACTATTAAGTTATTTAAATATTTGGCAAAAAATACTCTTAATATCATGAATAATAATCATAAGAAAACTTAAATACTCATTGTGAATCAATATACGAAAAAAAAAAAAACATTCATTAAGAGTATTTAAATAATTTTACCAACACTTTGATAAAATTTCTTTTACTTTTATTTCCTTTCATTTTACTTCGTCACTTTTCCTTCCCTTTTATTTCATCGAATCAAATTTTGCTCAATGGTCTAAAAAAATCAAAAAATGTTTCTGTCTTTAAGGTTGGTTTAAGTATAAATGTAAATTATTTTTAACAATATATTTAAGTTAAGAAAAATTAAGGAAATGGGAGGGAAGGAGAAAAAATTTCTCTATGTAATTATAAAAAAAATTAGAGAGAATGAAATGAGAGAAAAAAAGGAAGTCATTTGTTTTTTTTTTTATTTATTCATCTATTTTTACTTTTTTTATTTTGTTATAAAAAAAATTAGAGAAAATGAGAGAGAAGGAGGAGGAAGTCATTTGCTTTTTTTTTTTTTTTCTTAATTCGTTCATTTATATTTACAATTCTCCTCCTCTCCCCTGCCCTCCCCTTTCCTCCATTCCCCTTAACACAAAACATATGTAAATTTTTAATCTAAAAATCAAATAAAAAAATGACTATAATTCTGAACCATATGGAGCACATGTTATAAGAGTGTTGGAAAACAAGTGGACTTGCACTCGGTCCACTGATCATTTACTTTTGTAATATAAATTACGTTGAACTACAAAAAAATAAAAATAAAAATGAACCACTAAATTAGAAGACTCCATATTTAAGTGACCTCTCTCATGGCTAGTTTGGTATAGTTGAGCACAATCTATGCTACAAAAACTATTTCTAATAGTTGTAATTTGTCAAAAAGAGAAAACAAGTAAATTTGAATCCGACATAAAATGTAAAATCAATTGATAAGAAAGAATAATTTATGATCTGTTTAGTTAGAAGCCAATTTATTAGAAAATTTTCATTATGAAAGCAATTGGAAACGTACAATATAAAAAATTGATAAGTTTTATAGTGAAATTTAATTAAAATTTTGTTAGGTTATTAATTTTATTGTCTTTAATAAGAAGCAATAGTAAAAAAAATTAGAAAAAAAAGTTGTGAAGTGGGTTCTATATAAAAAAGTTGAGGGAAAACTTTTTTCCTCAAAATGTGTGGAAAAAAAAGTTTACAAATTGTGAATTGAGTAAGGGAAAATAAGTCTAAAAATGTTATTTTTACTTTTTTTTTTTTAATATTAATATGTAAAAATATGTAAATAACTTTATAAAAAGAAAAGTTTAGAAAGGATTATAAAGGAAAATTTTCTATGGTCAAATAGCCCCTCGTGTTATCTTTAAGTACCGACGTTCATTTTTAACTTAGAATTTTACCCCCTTGACAGAAGAATTTAGCCAAGTTAACATTTATTAATTAAAAATATCTTGATTTAGAAATGTTATAAGTAAAGAGTTCAAACGAACTAAATTGGAATTCTTGCATGATCTATTTGTAAATAAGTTTATTATTTCAGTTTTTGAGTCATTATTAAAAAAATTCATTTTTAACTAATATAAAGAATGCACCCTTAACATTTCTTACACAGATAAAATTATTGTCACACTTTTACGTTTAGAGTACTTTATTTTATAATCTAGATTGTAAAATAAAAACTATTGATAAGTATTATATAATTTAGTGTGATCCAAACTTAAAAGTGAAAAAAGTATAAAAAAAAATCATTAATGACTAATGGGAAAAAAAAAAAAAAAACAATTTCACCAACTGAAACTAAAATGTTTTTGAGCTAGTACAGACAAAAGTACTTGTTCTAAAAAATTTAAAGAAACTCGTAAGTACATCAATTTAACAATATTCAATCTTTTAACTCTTGTTGATAACCACCATGTTAAACATGGTATTGTGTACATATTCTGAGTGGTGTAGTAGGAAATCAAACTTCCTCATGAATCATGATTCATTATACAGAAGAATGTATTATTGTGATCCTTACTCTAACTTTAAATCCTCTTCCAACAAGACTTCAGTGCCATCTTTTTCTATATTTGAAGGTGACAAAGCTGGAAGAAGACTAACTGAGACCTCATCAATCACCTCTTGGCGTGATTCTGGGACGTCCAGATGGCCTCCAAGGCTGGTACTTAAAAGAGCTGCTGGCTGTTCTGTTTCAAACCGAGTCCATTTCCTATTCTTTGCATGGACCAGAGTTGGGTACAGGAAGAACCCAAGAAGAATAACTGCACCACTCACTAAGAATGTCTTTAAGGAAGCTAGGCACATTACAAGAATAAGCAACATTGCAGGAGGTAGGCAAAGCATTGTTGCTCCACATGTCTGCAATGGAACTCTATAAGGTCTATGAAGATCTGGCTTCTTTAATCTCAATTTTATAAAAGCAGCAAACTCAAGAAGCATTCCTATGGCATATAAGAAGTTAAGGAACTCTAAAATTTCCTGAAAACTCATCCAAGACAAGAAGATAACTCCTGTGGCTGAGCATAGAATGCTTACGGTAGGTGTCCCATATTTTGACCTACAAAATGGAAATTGTACGTCAAAATCCTAAATTATTGAGGAAGAAAGGAACTAAGTCTTTTGTAACAAAACATTAAAAGAAGCAAAATCAAACTGAATGAATAACCTTGAAGCAAAGATGGCTGGAAGCATTCCCATCTCACTCATTCCAAGGAGTTGGAAGGCATCACTGCTCATCTCAGCTTCAAATAAACCCAGATTAGACATTGCAGCAGCTGCTTGAATCCACCATTTAAGCCAAAATCCTCCAATCAACATCCCAACTTCTGCAAAATACCCATCACTCCACTTGCTAGATGAAGTGTGCAAAGCCCCTGTACCAGCTAAAAGTGGAATCAAATATGAAGAAACCACCAAAATCACAGCACCAAAAAGTGCCTTTGGGAAGGTTTTACTCGGATTTTTTACCTCCCCTGTAAGTGTACTTGCCTTATCCCAATAATTCAGGTTCCAAAACATGCTATTGAAGTAACCCCTCCAATCCACCTTCTTAAAATCCACAACTAGCCACTGCTTAGGCCTTATATGAGGAACCGAAAGAATCGCCATCACAAGAAAAGGGAAAAGCGAGAAAACAGCTAACAAAACAGCAGAAAGCCCAACAATGTGCAATCCTCTATAATTCAAATATGTCAATGAAACTGTGATCCCTAAAAGAGCTGGAATCCTAGCAATTAACCTATTAAATAAAGGAAAAGAATGCTTCAAGTAATCAAGAAACAACACAGGATAAAGGGCGTTGTCCATCACCCCACTAAACCATTTCCAAAACCCTTCTTGGAACCCCCAAAAGGGACCAAAAGCTGAAGAAATCCAGATAACATAACCACCATTTTCAGGGAAACTCGTGGCCAGCTCCGCCGTAACCAGAGCTTCTGGGATGCTCCAAATCAAGGGAAACACTAAGAAACCCAGCAAAGATAAAAGAGGACCCCCTCCTGCCCTAACTGAATCCTCTACACCGAATGGACCCCCAGATACTTCATAGAAAATCAAAGCAATTAGAGGCAATACCGTTAACTTCGGATTGTTTCCCACATCATTCACCATCCCCTCTGCACTCATTCACAAGAGAACAGAGTGAAAAAAAAAAAAAAAAAAAAATTCAAAACTTTACACAGAAAACAGATCAAGGATTCAGATTTCAGATGCTTGGGTACTAACCCCAAAAACCCCAGATGCAAAAGAGTACTTAGAATCTCGTCCGAGAAAGTTCTACCTGTGTTTTCTGTTTTCCGAGGATTGTCGAGATGGGTTTTGCCTGAGTTTCCAACAGAGATTGCTCAGAGATCTTCAGTTGGAGAAGGTTCGACCTGTCTTTCCTGTTTCACGATTCTTCTTCTTCAAAAAGGAAAACATCAGAACGACGAATTTTCGGATTTCTGTCGTTGACCATCACTCTACTGCAACGGCATCAGTTTTAGACACGTGGCGAGTATGATACAGACGTTATCTCTGCGCGTGCAATATATAATACAACTTTGATTTTTTGGGCTAAATTTAAACCAATTAGTAGTAGCAATTAGGTTTAATACCCAATTTGGTCCCTAAACTTTCATTTCGAAACTTAATTCGTCCTTTAACTTTAGAAAGCACCCAAACCGTCCTTAAACTTTATATTTTTAGAACCCAAATGGTCCTTCCATTGACCAAAGTACCCAACTAGCACATTAACTTGCCACCAATTAACACTTTTATTTCAAAAAAACTACGTGGAAAAAAAATGATGATTTGGTAATTTTAACAAATTTAATAGGAGAGTAGTCAAGGGCAAAAAAAGAGAGGGGGTTCTCTCGGTGATTTTCAAGGGTTCTTTTTGGTCCATTTTTTGAACTTCTCTTGGGTTTTGGAAGTGAAAGCGCAACAGATCCTGGCCTAATTCAAGCGACATTTTGGTCTCCCTTAGCTAGGTAACTTCTAGATCCAAATAAGTAATGGGCGCCATCGAGTTTTAACCTCTAGGACTGCTCCAAATGGTGTACCTGAAAGCATGACGACCTACAAAGCGCCTCTTACGTGCCTATTTGTTCATTTTAAGTATTTGGTGATGGGTTTTTGGTTGAATGTACTATTCCACTTTAATCTTGAATATACATGCTTAGTTCTAGTTTATGTTGGTGAATTTTAAATGCATTTAGGCTCCATTAGGTCCTGGTTTTGGTCTTTGATTTTCTTTTTTCTTTTTCTTCTTTTTTTTTTGCAATTTCTTTGGATTTTTAACTTTGGTCGGAATCTAGAAATTCTCTTGAAATTTTAGACCAGGGGTAGAATTTTTAGACCCGCTGATCCTTGGAAATCACATGGAAAATGGGCCAAAAATACTAAAAGAACAAATTCAATTTCTCGTGAATTTTCTTTGCAACAAAACAACTAGGCTACCCAAAAAATTTGCAAAAGAAATACATGTCCTTCAATCCAATTCCAGCTACATGAAATCTAAAGCTTAACTTCAACAATTCAATAAAAACCCCATAAACCAATTGGAATTTTTTTCCCATGATTTTCTCACCAACCAAACAAATATACAGATAAACATACCACAAAGCAAGAAAATTTTCATTCAAATTCTCCTAGATTTACCATGAAATCTGAATTTTTTTTCCCAAGATTTTCTCACCATGATTTTTCCTCCAACCAAACAAATACCCACTTCATGGATCATATGCAGAGCTCCATCACAAAGCTTCACACCATTGCCATTGTTGTTGCTAGCCTCCATGAATTATAGATCGATGCTCATCCAGATTGCTCATCCAAATTGGAGCCATACCATTCAGATCGGCATCATTTATCGATGTTTGTTGCTTCGTAACCACTTGTGACACCTTGGTTTTGATCAATCAGGAATTCCAAGTCCTTAGGTTAAAACTCCAAACCTAATTTGGGTTGAATCCCCAATCCCAATATGCGTTCTAAAGCCCAACTAGAAATGAAAAGAAGAAAAAAAAAAAGGGAGAAAGAAAAGGGAAATGAAGGAGGAA
The DNA here is from genome assembly GCA_020521535.1 of Rubroshorea leprosula. NCBI lineage: Eukaryota > Viridiplantae > Streptophyta > Magnoliopsida > Malvales > Dipterocarpaceae > Rubroshorea > Rubroshorea leprosula. The sequence continues at coordinate 2,081,947 of BPVZ01000053.1, read as the reverse complement.
GGAGGAGAATGGAGAGTAGAGAGAAAAATGAGAAAGGGAAAGAATGCTGTCACTGGCATTGGTGTCGATGTCGGTGCTGGAGAATAGGGAAAAGAACAAAAATGGCAAAGGGATAGGGGTTGAAGATAAGGGAGGGTTAATATTGTAATTGTATATTTTTTTTCTATTAATTTATTAGAATTACCAAATCATTATTTTTTTTCCACATAGTTTTTCTGAAATAAAAGTGTTAATTCGTGGCAAGTTAATGTGCCAGCTGGGCACTTCGGTGATGGAAGGACCATTTGGGTTCTGAAAAAATAAAGTTTAAGGACGGTTTGGGTGCTTTCTGAAGTTAAAGGATGAATTAAGTTCTGAAATGAAAGTTTAGGGACCAAATTGGGTATTAAACCTAGCAATTAACTGTTAAGCTATTGAGTTGTTATCACTTTCGTATTGAAAGTTTGTTTTCTTTCGAAAGGGTCCAACAACTTTAAATTGTATCAACGCCATCCCCATAAGTTTTTCATTCATTATCACTGTGGAATCCATGTTAGCACTTAACAAAATAGGATTTTTTTTTTTTTTTTGCTGTAAAAAGAAGAGGGTGTTTTTTTCAATCCCTATTGCACAAAAAGTACAAACTTTTTTTGTACAAACTATTAAAGTATATATATTTTTCTTTGGGCTAGGGGAAATTGGAGTAAGGGGGATAAGAAGGCTGTTAATGCTATTACAGTGGTTAGAATTCTGGCAGTTGCCAAGAGTATGATGCATTTGGATCAATGTAACCAAAGTTGTGGGTGCACAAACTATTAAAGTATTAAAATAACTTTAATAAATAAAATTAATTAAAAATATTTCAATACTTTTACTGCCCAAGCAGCTTGTCATCTAAATTC
>BPVZ01000053.1:2023849-2041008 GCA_020521535.1 Rubroshorea leprosula | reverse complement strand
GAAGGCAGGTTTGCAAAAGGCGGACAAGAATAAAAGATGCTACCTTTGCAAATATCATTGAGATGAAAGGGTACATTTGCCAACCAAATATTGGGCCGAATGGCTCATTTGGTTGGAGGACTGCATATTTCTTAATCAAACCATAAAAATAAGTCAAATTGTAATAAGTAATAACAGCATGACATGGAAGGACTAAGCATTGCTCCATCCAAACATGACATTAAGGCACGGTAATAAGTATACATTTTACTTATGAAAGGTATTTTATAGGTGGAAAGTGGCAAAGAATTATATCAATGTTTTGTTGATTGTGTTAGGTAAGACTTCTTTGTTAAATAACCTATCCTCTACAGTAAATTCAAAGTCTTCTTCTAAACCATATATGCTTCATTAATCTGCCAAGCTAAAAGTAAATACTAGTTTTTGTATTTGCTAATGTCAGTTAACAGAAGTAAAGCCTAAAAGAACCCACCAAAAAGATCAAAAAAGCTATTATATATGTTCATTCATTTCTACTAAGAAACTGAGTGCCTCCTATTTTTGCAAGGGGTGGATTTAGCTTCATCTGGGTTTACAGAAGCAAGACTTTCCGATGAATCTGAACCAGTACTGTTCTCACCTTGCGTTCCTTTGCTTGACCAGAGTTTCGTGAATATCTTCTTGGACTTGAGCAATCCCTTCATTTTACTAACAGCAGCCTTGTCTACCGTGTTATTAGTGTCACCACCATTTTTCTCACTTCCTCCCACTCTATTGCTCAATCTCAAGCCAACCAACTCGCTCTTAAGGGCCTTGAGCTCCTCAGCTGTTGCCATAGCATCCCAATCTTCCTCTGGATTGGTTGTTACTGACTTTGTGCTCCCATGAGATGCACCGGCTAGATCCTTGAAGCCCTTCGGTAAGTCCGGCGTGCTACTGCCTGATGAGGCTGCAACTCTTACCTGCTCAAAGAATAAAACTTGCACAACCACACGTAATGGGAGTCTCTCGTTTTGCACAGCATGCATACATGCATCTACTGACAGCTTCTTGCAGTCCATCAACCTGCATATCCTTTTTCTCTCACCCTTGCTGATCCCTGGGTGCACCTGTATTTTGGCAAGACAGATTTTAGAAAAATAATGGCACTCTCAGCATTCACTTGGAATAGTTTCATACAACAAAAACTTGGACACTTGAACTTGGCAATCAATAGAAACATGAGTTTAGCATTCTCATGCCAAATTCTGCTGTTCTCAAGATGTCATGATGAACAGCTTGTAATAAACCCCAAATTATGTCCTAACACTAAGTACTCACTATAAATTAGAAATTCTTCACTTAGAAAAGATTCTCACCTTAAGATATGTGTCAATGGCCCGATAAAGCCCATCGTGAGCAGGTCTGGAGATGCCAGATACCATCTCAGCAAGGTCAATAAACTTTGACAGGGGTAAGTTGGGATCCTTTGCAATTTCAGCGAGGTATGCATCTATAAGTTTGACCACCATCAGCTTGGAAGCATCAGACAAAATTCCTGGTCTTCTTATTTCCTGAACCTCACCAGCTTCTTTCGATTCAATTTCAGCATTCTGGTCTTGCATCAGAAATTCAGCCACTATTTTCTGTACCATTTCAACATCATACATCAAAGTTTCTCCTTCTGCGGTTCGTATCAGAAGATCATTTGCAGAAGCCTCCACCAGTTGTTGTCCTATTCTGCTTATAAGTTGTCCCTTGGTCATTTCTCCGGAGTCCAGGATAATGCCTGCTTTCAACAACTTTAGCAAGAAACTACAAGAGACACTACCTTTCTCAGTAGGCAACAGCCAGACAATTGTATCAACTATTGATCGATACTTTACTACATCTCCACAATGGACTGTACCCTTGCTTAAACCTGACAATCTTCTGTATGCATAAGTTTTTAAGGCTTCTCCAATCAGTTCATGGGAAAGTACACCTTTGGTTTTAATATTTACCACAACAAGCTTGTACAAATCAATATCAAGCTCACATATATCCTCAACCCACCAGTCCTTCGGCACTGGTCTACTTCTGGCACCATTTAAGTTTGGTTCGTTTCCATTTTCCTCTGGAAGCTTCTTCCTGTTATAGGTATAGGACCAGTCAACCCTGGAAATGTCAAGACAGGCCTTGCAAGCAATGGCATCAATGCAAAGGCCAACCACCTTGAGTTCCTCAGACAATGGTAACATAGACTTAGTAGTCTGAAGAACAATGATTGAGTCCTTCCAGCTGTGGAAGATGCTAGAGTTGAGGAAGACATCAATCTTGTAAATGAGGTTCCCTTTCTCAACAGTCTCATGCATCCCTAAGTACTCAGCCGCACATCGAGCAGCAACAACATTGTAAGCATTGAGAGTAACGGTCATGCCATAACAAAACTTAGCACATATCTCAAAGGCTGCAGAACCTCCAGGAAGGTCATAAATCTGAACTTCATCACTCTTATCTTCGTCTATAGTTGCAACCAACTCTTGTAAGTGGGAACATTTTGATAGAAGAGGAAACTGCATAACAGTTTATCTATCAGTATCATGACACAAAAAAAAAAAAAAAAGACTGGATCAGCTGCGCCAGTTTTGCCTAATTCCGAAGGATATGAATGCTATCAAATTTTGGTAGCATTTTGTATATTAGCAATTATATAACATCCTTTGAAAAGCAATGCATCAAGTATCTAGATGCTGCCAAAAGCAAACATTTTTTTGAACAGCATTTTTCAAGCATATCTTGATAAAGAATCACTTGATCTGAAGTTCTGAACAGATTGAATATGCAGAGTAAAATTACTAACCTTGTGTAGATAAAACTTTATCTCTCCTATAGTGACAATGAGGTCAGTTGCCAGCTCACTTGCAACATACCTGAAGCTTAAAAATGTTAGACCCCTTCATAAGTTGAACACAAAACTATTGCTCAATATGGGGATAAAGAATACCAGATATAATCAAGCCTTACCCCGTTAAACCTTTGGAAAAAAAAATATCATTCTACCCAATAATCAAGTTTTATGCTTCTAACATTACCACACAGTGAATAGGGAAAAAAAAATCCAAAGGCAACCAGATTTTGAGCTACAGCCACACCAGTTGTACCCAAGGAAGTTAGTGCGTAGCACAGCTGGATACCATATTGGCCCATATTTAAATATTTACTTGCTCTTTTTGAAAAACAAGGGGCAAACAACATGGTAATGTATAGATCAGGCAATAACATAAATGCTGATGATGTCGACATGGTTGCAAAGTTCTTTCCGTTGAGAATCACCAAATCCATTTTAATATGGAACTAGAAAAGATTTTAAGAAACTTTCATATTTCTAAACCATCCAAAGAGCATGTGTAGAATCAGTCAATCAGTCAGCAATAACAAGATGATTGGCTTGAATTTTGTCTACTTCCATACAAACTCCAGTCAAATCAATGTGCCTTGGGATTTGGAAAATCTAGTAACAATAACATAATATACTCTATCTTGATATCTTTACCCTGCTTTCTTAGAAACAGCAATCTAACTTCAATCACTTGGAAACAAAATATCAATCCATTTCAGCGAACAAATTTCCAGATGCTTATTTGACTAGACTACATTTGTTATAGCAGTTAAGGCAGTACAACTATGAATTAAATATGTTTCCCTTATTTCAAATAATCACAGTACTAGTAAACTTCTAGCCTAAACAAATTTTAACAAAATGAACTTTTGATTGAGATATTACATGGCATTACTTAATGGTGAGTACAGCTACAGATACCTAATAATGCTTCATTCTAATCTGGATAAACATTTGGTCACATATGTTCCCCAGTCTTATTATGGCTTTAGTTATCCACGTTGAACACAAATGCGACCATCCAGATTTAGATAAATACAACTTAAGGGACCCTTTTTTCTACAGTGTTAGTCAACTTTCTACACTTAAGATTAGAGAGGCAAAGACTAAACATGAAATGGGACCACGGCCAACTGATCATATGCAGAGAATCAAGACACATCAGAAAGAAGAAGGTCAAAATTGGAACTATCATTTTGTTTTCTTGATAACTAATAATCAATCAAAAGCCAAGACAAGATAGCATAAACCAAGTCCAGGAAAGGTAAATGCATGAAACACGAAAAGTAATCGTGAAAGATCAAAACAATAAAAGATTTGCAGGATTTCAAAGCAATAGAGTGGACAATCTAGAAGAAAATTTCTGATCCAACGGCTTTAAATAGCCATAACACTTGAAAGATTTTTCATTTCAGAGAAGAAAAGGATAAACTTGAAACACTTTCAACTGATTAGAGTATGTTTATAGTTGATCTTTTAGAAAGGACAAAATTTTCATACAGCTGAAAGGAAACCTTAGGTAGTTCAAGCATCAATAAAAGCAGTAACCAAAGGGTATACCCTCTTTAAATAAATAAATAAATAAAAAGAAAATCAATACAAAGAGGGAGGAAATCAACAGTAATGCCTATCAAAGGAATTTGAAATGCATCTAACACCACAGTGGCAATAGTAGTCACTAGCTACTGTTCTTCTTTGGGGAAAGGGAGATTCAAAAACATCTCTATAAGATGGGGACGTGCACCTTACAAGCTACAAACTAGGTGAGATGACTACCATTCAGTAAGAGAACAAAATAGAAAAAACAAATAAGGGTCTAAAACATCCCACCTAATGTTATTCTGCTCATTTTGAAAGGTATCCGGCTTCGATCCAAGTTTCATAAACTTCATCTTGGTAAATTAAAGATCTTCCTCTTCTCTGAACCTCAAGATTCTCTTCTCAGCTACTCAACTGACACCTCTCAAACCTTGACACTCAAGACCTCACATTCCTGACGGAAAATAAGATGGTTAGGAAAAAATAACCGGAAATGGAAAGGATTAACCCAGCTGTGGGACCAAATTTTTTAATGTAACCCAACTTTCTGGGATTCAAGAGACTAGAGAAGGATCCAAAAGAAGGGGAAGGATATATGCCACGAAGGGGATGACGGAACCGAATCTTACAACAATCGAGGCAGGGAGTCTAAGTAAGAAAGAAAGGAAGGCAAGATGGGGTTTGGGTAATTTTTTAAGAAAAGGATCTCTTGAATTACCAGGTAGCTAAGGAAGAGGTTGTTTCCTTGATCGGCAGCAAAGCCCACAGAGCCCGGGCACAACCAGTCAGCTTAGGAGACATAGCCAACAAGCCCTTTATACTAAATAATTCCCCAAATCAGAGACACTCACAAGCACAAATCTGACTCCACCCACACTCATCCACCATTTCTTTATCTTTCTGTATCTGATTGCTCGGTTTCCCTGTTTTATCTTTTTTAAAGCTTATAAAGATTCATATCACCAGGACCTCTTGCCGTTCTTTAAAACTTCGAGTCCCAAACTTGACATCTACTAAATAATATAGTAATTTTTTACGGTTGAATCAAGCCTGCAAGAAAAACAGCATCTTGGTATCAGTTGAAGAAACCACCGAAACGGTAGACAACAAGCATCTGCCTTTTTTTTTGGCAAACTATGGGAATAAATGAGAGAGATCACAAAAATAAAGCTACATAGTAATGAACAATCAAACATCTTCTACTAACAATAAAAAAATATATATAACTACAAAATTTAACTGGAATCTGAAAATCTCTGCCAGAATATATCACAGAAATCTTGTTGAACAATGGATGTCAAGATCATATTTTTATGGTATATGGTGTAAAAACCCAAAAACCCACATGAACTGGAAAATGCCCATCATCAGCTTGGGAACAAAGACAATCCCCAAAAGCCACTCTCCGAGTAAACCCCAACAAAACCCTAGACCCATATTATCGTGTATCAAATCTACAAAGCCATATAAAATTTACAAAAAGGACATCCCATTTCAAGCATGAACTATAACAAGCGTAGGACATCATAAATATCTCAAAGAAGAAGCAAACCCTACAACAAAAAAGGAAGAAATTTCAAAATCTTAAGGCACAACTTGTCAAGAAATCTACAGCAACATTGCTATGAAATTGTCAGAGACATTTCGTCGAACAGTTAGAAAACAAAAGAGTCCCATCCATGAAAATTGAATCATTTTACAGACCAAACCCAACAAAGCAACAAAATTTCCCAAAACCCACCAAAGCCAAAAGCTAAAGGATCATCCCAACAATTACCCATCAGTACATTAGCTGTTCATTGGTTGCAGAATCTCTCAAAAAACAAACCCAAATATAATCGACTCAGAATTTTCTCTTAACGAAAAAATGGTCAAGCTTTTACCAATTGTTTTACCTTTGGGTTTAGTACCAACACTCCACTACTGCTACTGCTTTCTCTCTAGCACAGAAATCAGAAATGTGCTTTTACTTTGTTACTTTGAGAATGAATACTTCTCTTTTATCCGAATTCAGAGAGAAAGTAAATTATATTTGAATCAAGTTTTGGGAGGAGGCTAGGGAATTAACGCACATAGACATAGGCACTGATCAGCTTGCTGGCTAAAACTGACACACAGCTTGCTTTCTTGCTGTTACTTGATTTTTATTGACTTGCTCTTTACTTGCGTCCTAATCAACCCTTTGCATTTATGACCATTATTTTTATTAATTTTTTTTAATTTGTATTCTTCAAATTTAAAAGAAAAATATATTTTTTATTTTAATACATAAGTAAAAATATATTTATAAAAATTAATATTAATATTAACATTAATATTAAGTAAATGAATATAATTAAATAATTAATAAATTAAAAATTAATTTTTATTTTTAATATAAATTTAATATAAAAAATACATTTATTATATTTCTACCTTATATCCTCAAAACACAAATTTAATAAACCATTTTTCTTTAGTTTAAATTGAACAATAAGTCTCCTTGTTCTTTAACCCAACTTTCTTTCTTTTCAGGTAAAGAGTAGTGAGAGAACATGAAAATTTGATATATACGTTATAAAAATTTTTAATAAAATAATAAAAAATTAATTATTTAACACTATAAATTATTTTTTAATATTTTAAATAACACATTTCATACCATGTAAAATTTGGCACCGTCAAATCTGTCCCATTTATCATTATTATTAGGTAAATCCGTTCACCCAGTTGCCTCACGTATTATGAGGCTCTAACACGTACTTGGCATGTCTATTTTATGACAAAGGGTAAATTAGTTTGATACTCAACCTTTTTTACATGAGACACTTTCATCCCTAATCTCTATTTTAAGACTTCATGACTTCAACCATTCTGACAGGACCTCTTGTGATGATGACTAAACAGAGCCTAAGCAGTTGAAGATTGAGTTTCTCTTTAAAACTAATTAGTTAATTTTCATATGTTAACTTTTAGCTAATATGATTAAAAGATGCATTACCAGATCTATGATTTGAGTTGAATTACAGCCTTCCCACAATTTGTAACTTGTTCATGAAACCGAAAACCTTGACCATGCAAATTGAAAACCCAGCAGAAAATCAACAAAAGAACATCATTGTTCATTATAAAATTGGTACTGGTACCTAAGAACAATTCATTTTCCAATCTGAACAGCTCCCCACAAAAGTGCTAGATTTCCTTTGCATTTATCAACACTTCACTCACACCACATTAAAGGCCTCCCCTTCACATGGTGCTGACTGTATAACATTGGAAAAATACTTCTAGTTATTCTGTGTCCCAAAATGCTCATTATTCCTTCTACTTTAAACCAAAATTTCAAACTTAGATAAGGGTTTTTCTTTTCTTTTTCTTTTTCTTTTTCTTTTTTCTTTTTTCTTTTTTTTGGTGTGTTTTAAAGAAGAAATGTTACCAAAAGTCACTGTGTGTGGGGGTGGTGGGGGATCTTTCAATGAGAAAATAGCCAAACGGCATACCATCACTAAATGTTTTTAAGGAGGCCCACATGCCTAAATTTTGATATTGATCTAAAAAGGGGTAATTAATACTCTTAGCTTATGGTCAAATGCTAGTTGAAAAAATGTCCCCTAGTCTCTTCACTTTGACCCATCACTAGCATTTTTGCTAATTGGTAGTTTTGTTTGGTATGCTTACCTACAGTTGCCCAACATTACTCTTTTTCATATCTCCTTTTATTTGTGAGTTATGCAAATGGAATGGCTGAAATTAACATTTTTTATATGAACAACTAGATATGTACAATATCTATCACTTACGAGTTGTTCTTCAATAATTAAATTAAAAAAATACTTTAGTTATACTAAAGTACCTAATAAATTACTATTGAACCATTAAGTCATCCTTTCAACTTAATGTAAGATACATTCTTTTCCCTTACATCAAATAGAATTTTCTCATAAAGCTAGTTACTAAGAGGATTTAGTTTTTCATTCCAAACTTATAAAAGATTGCCAATTCAGGATAAAATGTTATTGTTGCCTAATTTACTAATGGTAGAAATGAAATTTTTAACCTCATTGACAATTTTTGTTTGTCTAGATTGATAAATACTTGAAATTTTTAGTTCACATTCTAATTCGATACACTTTTTGATATTTATTCAGTTTAATTTTTAAAATATAATATAAATATAATTAATTTAACTAGTTTTTACATATTATATGTATGATTGTATTTTTATATTTTTATATTTATTTACTTTTAATTTCATATTTTTTAATAAACATGTTATACAATATGTTAAACTAAATAATGTAGTAATCAGTATTCTAAACATATTTTTGTTGTAAAAAAACATAAAATTAATAGACAAAAACTGTTGTAAGAGATAATCTACTATAAGAATGACAGGAGACCTTTTCAGCCAAACATTTTAAGATTTTGTGAACAAGTGATGAACTTGGCCAACAACACAGTGCCCATTTGGCCTAATTAATAACACAATAAACCCACAACCCCGAATAATTTTTTTGTAGTACTAACCTAGGCAAAGAAAATAGTAAATTAAACCAACTCTTACTTGGTTGTCTAACACAATGCGGATCCAAGCACATGATCACCAATATCCAAACCCTGTATGGCTCTCTGCGGCAGATCCATGTCAAGGACAAAAACCTCATCATGATTCTCCATTAGTCTAATTGGGTATCCAATGGCATGTGTCAGTGTAGAAGATTGAGGAAGAACCATAGATCTATATGGGTTTCTAATAAAGTTCAATTTTTAAAAAAATTGGAAGTAGAAAGGTAGAGAATTTGATCAATTTAGTAGGCGGTTGGACCACCACTACTAGGGAACATTTCCCTTGTTTTGGGTTTTTTTCTTACCAATTAGAATAGGAGATTCGATCTCAATGAGCAATATTAAGACTTGGGAAAGATACAAATGCACTTAGGAAATCATAGAATCTTAGACCTAATTATGGGAAAAGGGAGATTCAGGAAGAAAATGAAAAGATGTAGATATTTTGTGGAATATTAATTCAAAGTGGGGAGGGAAGCCTCCTTAGAGGAAAGAAGCACTAAACTTTTCAGCCCATTTGGCACTTGTTTGCTGATGAAGAGTGGAGGCCCAAACGGCTTAGGGAAGGGAATGGACTTTTTTCCCCTTTTGCTTTCGAGGAAAGTGGCACCAAACTTTCAATGGGGAGAGGATGATTAGAGCTCATTAACCAAACCGTGGAGAAATCCTAACACTTTGGCCATTGAGTTGATGAACCGAGACTGGGAACGTGAGTTAGGCCATGTTTTTCACGAAGCAAACTCATGTGCTTATAACATGGCTTTATAATTCTACCGTTTGTATAAGGAGATCCTTTACTTTGAAGAGCCTACAAGGAACAAATCTCAACAATGATCTTTAGGAGTTTACAAGCCAAGAGCTTCTTGATTTTTCAGTGCTTGAAGTATTGCCCATGTGCCAAACAAACAAATAAAAAGACAAATGAAGAATTGATAAACATCCCTATTATGGTGTGGTCCAAATAGCATGCAGTTTTAATCTACTTTTTTCACAGCACATGCTTGTACCTAAATATCAAAAAGTCTAGTTTTCTAAGTGATTAAGGAGATATTATCCATCAGTTCTATCACGACTATAAAACTAGAGATTTCATAAATTTTTTTTTTTTTATTAACTTTTTTAAAGGGCAGTTTCAAATACTCCCTACATTTTTATTTATCTGTTTAATTAACTAAATGACCCACATAAGGAGTATCTTTAATTTTTTTTCTTTCTAGTTTCTAACCCTAATAATTAACATTAATTATTTGCTCTGTCCCAATATGATTGTTTTGTACTAAACTTTTGTCTCTAATTGATGGTCTTTTTTACATTATTAAGGTACGTTAACTTCTTCTTTTCCATTTTAACCCTGTAGTTAAAGCTCTACTTCATTAACACAATATTTTCTTTCATTCTTCTCTCATCAATAATTAAGGGTAGAATTGAAAACTCCTAAGTAAAACAGTAGTTACTTCCCAAATAAAAATTCTTACTGGACTCGTTCTCCTTTTCTCAAAAATGTAACCTTGTTCAAAAAGAAAAAAAATTAAGGGTAGAATTGAAAAAACAGAATCAATTAATCACAACAATAATTGCATTTCATTATTATTGTGCATGTTTAAGAAAAAGATTAATACCTTGTGCACGTTTACTAAAAAAAAGACAGATAACATGAGACAGGGGAGTAGTGTATCTATATAATGTTTTCCAACAGACGAATTGACATGGATTAAGTATAATGTGATTACTAATTTATACTTTTTTTCCAATTCTAGTTTTAATGATATTGTTCAGAGAAGCATTAGAGAATATATTGTTAAAATGGTGTTTTGAACAAAGTACATAGTCAATAGTCAATGGTCATAGTTATCGAACATTACCAAAGACTCTCATTGGGACTAAGGCTCATTTGCGCATACTTTTCACATCTTTTTTTAATTTGTACATGGTACTTTATTTGAAAATATAAATTTATTATTAATTAATTAATTTTATTTTTATATACTTTTTTTCATTTTAATTAATATTTTATATATTTTTAAAATAATAAAAAAAATTTAAGAAAATACCTATGACAACATCATAACACGAAAAAACGAAGCATAAGAGAGCAACCTAATGGTATTTAGGAAAAAAAAATGGAGGAAGCAGGCGAGCAACTTACTTAAATAGACTTGAAAGTAATAAATGGAAAACAAGCAAATCGCTTTAATGGAAGAGCCGCGGTGGCAAGTGGCATTATGGCAACATGCCTTTGTGAATGACAAACAACAGGAGAACAAGAAACAGAATAGCACTCGCAATTGCAGTCTGCCAAATTAATTATAAGGTCAATTTGAGGAATAATTAGCTGCCTAAAACTTGGCCCATAGTGCACTATTATTTGGTCAATTTGGGAATAATTAGACCAAAGAAATCGGTTGATTAATTTTTGGGTCTACCTTAGGCTGCCGAATTAGAAGTCTATGCCACTCTCAACTGCATTGGGTAGACCATCAAACTTATTAAATTAAAGGCAAAATCCTACATTAAACCCTCGAACTAACCCTAGATTTTTGTTTAAGCCTCTAAACTTTTGTTAAAGCAAGTAAGCTCCTAAACTTAGTGATTTGGGCAATTTAACTTTCTTTTTTTACATCAAACTTAACGCTTATTTGTGTCTTATTTGCATGAACAAAATCAATACCCGTCATGTAAATAATGATATGTCAATACTTTATCCATGTAAATAAGGCACAAACGGGCATTAAGCTTATCTTAAATAAGAGAGTTAAATTGCTTAAATAGCCAAGTTTAGGGGGTTTATTTGCTTCCATAAAAGTTCAGGAGTTTAATAAAAAATTTAGAGTAAATTCAGGGACTTAACATAAGGTTTTGCCTAAATTAAATGAACTGAAAATGTGATAGAGTAAAGGTGCAAAAAAATGATATCAACTTTACAATTTTTTCTATTTAAAGGTGTTAACTTTGTCAATTTCTAAATAAAAATATCAACTTTTAATATTTTCTATTTAAGAATGTCAACTTTCAACTTTCAACTTTTTATATTTAAGGATTCTAACTATTAACATTTCGGTTAAAAAATTCATTTGCCATGTTAGCTTTATTATTCAATTAATTCTTAAATAGAAAAAATTTAAAGTTGATATTTTTAAATAGAAAAAGTTGAAAATTGACATCTTTAAATAGAAAATATTAAAAGTTGACATCCATAATTAAAAATTGATAAAATTAATATCCTTAAATAGAAAAAGTTGTAAAGTTGACATCCTTTTTGGTACCTTTACTCAAATGTGATTGATTAGGTGTACTCCCATGCCTAGACTTTCATCTTCTTTAAATATTCCATGTGCGAGGTGGCATATTGATGACGGACTAGGTTGCTGTTGGTGAGGGGTAACGGAGGTTGTAATTTCTTGCCCAACACAATATCTGCTAAACTACTAGGAAATTTCCTTTGGATTGTTTGGATAAATCAATTATCATATATGTAGTGTGTAAAGAATCTTAAAGAGGTTAACGTATACTTGATCAATGGGTTTGCTTTATTTCTGTTTGATCGATATTTTATTTTTTAGAGATAAAGTATAATGAGGTAATTCATCACGATCTTCTCAACTTCAATATGAATAGTATGTGCCAAATGAAACCTTGACCTGATAGTTATAGTGGAGGCATTAATATTTTGAGTGATTTAGATTGTTACCCTATTGTGTGCTTTTTTTCTTCTTTTTTTTTTAATTTTGGGTTATGTAATGTGAGACAATTTTTTATCGTCACTTGACTTATTCATCAACGTGTCATACAATTCAAACTCAAAATCTTTTATTTCTATTAAAAAAAAAATTACTACTAACTCACTTAAATCCTTAGCTACTATATGTGCGCAAGTTTAGTTCAACTTTATTGATTTTTATTGTTTGTCTGTAGGAGAATATGATGTGAATTGTAATTTTTATCCATTTAAAAATATGAATTTTTCAGAAATTTAAGTGAAAAGATTTAGTAAGACTAGAAACATTACTGTAAAATTTTAAGGAGAATGGTTCTTAATAAGGACAATGACCTAGACTTTTAGCTGAGAAATAATTGTTATTGATGGCTATTTAGCGTATACGCACTTAGTTTAAGTTTAGAAAATAAGATAGAAATGTCTTTGATTTTGATGTGTATAGCAGACAATGGAGTGAATCAAGAAATTAGAGATTTTTTTAGTACAAATTTAATTTTAATGTATTTGAATTTTAATAGGGCATACCAACACTTCTGAATAAAGAAAATGGTATGCTGATAACTTTAAATTATAGTCAATTTAAAAATCCAAAATATTCATTAATAATAATAATAATAATAATAATACTAATACTAATAATAATAATAACAAAATTTTGCTTGTAATTTTCCTCTTCTATACTTTTCTTCAAACAACACGTACAGAGCAATCTTTTTATTGAGTACACATTAGCCCTTTCCCTCTCCCTTGTTTTACCAGATAAAGCCAAGAATATTCTATGCCAATTTAGAGATGAACTATATGTTTTGGGCTCTTTTTTTAGTTTCTTTCATGTTATTTACGTGCAAAAGTGGGACATCCCAACTAAGCAATGTATATACCCTTTCCTTTTGAATTGAATTTTCCATAAAAGAAAAAAAAAAAAAGAAGGCTCCATTGTTTTTTTGGGCAAGAAAATATCAAAAGAAAATGACCCAATAGAACTGATATTTTGAAACCCATCTGGATTTTATTCTAATTCTAAGAATTCGAAGTTCTGATTTTTCTTAATTGAGGAAAGGGAAAATAAAATAAAACAAGGAAAAAAACAAATGGCTAACGTGGGATATGTTACATCTTGTTATCATGGTGACATGTGCATTAAAGGCACAAAACATGGGATGGTGGCTGTTTCCAGCCACCACCACCATTACAACCACCGCAACATGACCTGTTGTTATCTGGATAGACCGCCACCATGGGCACCTGCCCAACCTCCTGCCTGCTGTACTTCCCCCTGTTCACGCGCATAATACAAGACTTAATTTACTCCAAATAATTTTTAAAAAAAAAAACATTGACTTAACCCTCAAAAAATTCAAGACAATAAATTATCAATGATTCAAAAATCAACTTAAGTCTGTATCAAATTGTAATACCATGATCTAAATAAAGAGTTAAATCATTAATTTCAAATCTCGCCTTTACTCATCTAATAACTTAGAGTTTAATCTATGTAGGTCAAACAGCAAAAACTATACCTCTAAAAAAGCAATCATGAACGTAATATTCAGGGGAAAAAGATTATTAAAAAAAAATTAGAATTTGTCAATGTTAATCTTTTCTATAAAATGAAAATGAATGAATCAATGAATTGCCAGCAGAGTTGACTAGAATAGTAAAGAGCCGGCGTTCACACATAATGAACAAATAATTAATTCTTTGTACAGAACAACATTCATCGATCAAATCAACTGTGTAAATCCCAAAAGAACAAGAAAACATCACTCTTTTTTTTTTTTTGATTTAATTAATGTATTGACATTGAAGATCCCATATGCTCTCCCTTGTCGATCAAGAAACGGGGTTTCTTGGTCGGTAAGGGGCTCTCCACCTCCTGCTCGGCGTAAATCTGACTGAGTCTTCCTTCCTTGTCTTCGCCGCAGACTTCTGGTAAGGCGGGTAAGTTCAGGTCAAAGTAAAAGTCGCGGTGGATCTGGCTATGCGCAGCGGCGCCGCTGCCATCTGATAAGGTAACACCGCTGACGCTGACGCTGGCGCTCACAGTACTGTTATTCTGGTGGTGGCTGTTGTCTTTGTTTTCTTTGCTGTCCTTGCTGTTTGTGGTCCCACCTTCGTAGTGGCAGCGTTTGTGCCCTCCCAAGGCTTGACCCGTGGGGAAAGTCTTGTGGCAGATGGAGCACTCATGGAGCTTGCCGCCGGCAGTAACGGCGGTGGTGGAAGAATTATCAGCGGAGACTGCGGTGGCCGCAGCGGAATCAGAAGCCGGCTTGCTGCGATGGCTGGCCTTGTGTCCACCCAAGGCTTGATAAGAAGCAAAAGCCTTATCACACACGCTACACTTGTAAGAAAGCTTCAAAGCAGGCGGTTCCGGTGGCTGAGACGACGAAGAAGGCACATCATCCTCTTTATTAGAGCCGCCACGAGCTAGCATGATGAGACAGAGAGCAAGATACTCTTCCTCAGAGGCAGGAGCAGGAGAATCAGATCGAGGTCGTTTCGAGCGTTTCCCTTTCTTCCAGGATTCCATGTCTTGATCATGTTTGTTGGTGAAAGGCGCTGTTGTTGTGGGAGAATTCACAGCTTCAAGTGCCATGTTTTGAAACTCAAGAAATTAAACGAGTTTTTATGAGTGAGAATGGATTGAGAGAAAAAGTGAAAAGGAAGGAAACGAAAGGAGAGGGGGGTGAAAGGAAAGGGAAGGGAAGGGAAGAGTGAAATTGTTGGGAGTGAGTGAGGCGAGTGGGGGGAAGATTTATATTATATAGAGGAGGAGAGTTTGTGATGGGGAGACTGAAGTCGGTCAACTAAGCTTAACTATGGGGTTAAAACTGTGTAATTCGGGGTGAGAAGGGATGAGAGGACTGCTTCCAAGTCAAAACCCAGTTGGGGCACGACACATTTGGTCAAAAATTGTAATTTCTTGGAAAAGTAATATCATTATTTGTTACCAAAAAAGAAAAAAGAAAATATCATTATTACCCCAATCACGACTTGGATTTTGACATAATATCTTGAGATGTCTTTGGCATGTGAAAGGAGAAGGCATGCCAATATTGAATGCACATAGCCTTGTGTGGTTAAGAGGATTCACTAGTAAATCTTGAAATTTGAATTAAAATTATATTTTTTAAAAAATAAATATTGAGAGATCTAATATTAATATCTCTTTTGTCCCAATATATTAATAAATGTTTTTTGATTTAGAATTTATTTTATATTAATAGATGTTTTTTTTTTGAATTAGATAAAAATTTTATTCTCTATTTAACCTTATCATTATACTTTGATTTTAATTATTTATTCTCTTATTTAAAAAAATCTCTTTATCTTTATCTTTTTTTAAGGGCAATATAAAAAAAATATAAATTATACTTAAATCGTTAATCTAGAAATAAAATCAAAATACATCCATTATTTTAGAACAGAGGGAATAGTAAGTTCGGTTTAATTCATTTGACAGTTAAAAATAATTAATAATTATAATTATTAATTAATAAATTAATTAACATTTATTATATTTAATAGTTTAAAATCAATTTATAAACTGATATTTCTAAATATCTTAACCACCTATTCAAAGAAAAAAAAAAGACCATAAACTAAAAAAATCAATCGAACCAAAGTTACCAAACATCATTAGTCATTTAAATTCATCAATTTATCCAATGCTCTTAATATTAACTTTCTATTAGTCACAATATTTAAACTATGAGTAGAGGTCTACTTATAAACAAATTTTACATATTACACTTATATAAAATTTTAAATATTTATTTTTTATTTTTAATAATTAAGATTTATATCATAACTTTTTAATGAAAAAAATTATTATTATTAATAAATGTAAATAAATCTCAATTATTAAAAATAAAAAAATAAATTATTAAAATTTTATATATTTAATATCTATATAATAATATAAATTTTAAAAAATAATAATAAAATATAAAAATAAAATTAAAAGAAATTATGCATGTAACTTATAAATAATAAATTTTAAACTAAATACATAATGCATCCAACAACTTTTTTCTTTCTTACACTTTTTTTAATAAGTTTAAATTTCAAAAGATAAAAGAATTTAAATTAATATTATGTTGATGGAAGTACACATTTAAAACGAATTAACAGTAAGTCGGTCCAAAAGATTATGTACTCTTCCTCACATTCTTAAACAACGATAAGTATATACAACTTTACAATTTAATTCTTCTTAATTTTCTTTTTACTTTTCTATTAGTGCATTTCTAACCATAGTTTTTATTTATTATATAAATGATCTTTTAACTTCAAACTTTAAATCTAACATGATAAGAATCTTAAGTCTAAAGCATAGATGTCAAAAATATTAAAATAGATACAATGTCATCAGCTAGTATCCCTTTCTAACGAACCAAAGCTGACGATTAAGAAAATACAATTTCTTTGAAGTATTTTCATTTTCTTATTTAATTTATTATTTTTTAGTATATATTTTTCGTTTTTTATTGTTAATTATTTAACTGAATTTAATTTTTT